>JAVQJG010119568.1:0-14821 GCA_036024015.1 Craterocephalus amniculus
CATCCATCCATCCATCCATCCATCCATCCAGCCATCCATCCTACAAAGTACATCAAGATTTTCCCAAACCAGAAGCCACAGTGTGACAGCACAGTGCAGTCTCTACTCACTCAGGATGCAGCCTGCAGGTCAGGTGACAGGCTGATGCAAGGCTGTGTTTAGCCTGCCATCCCACAGGCTAAACACAGATACAGACAGCACATTGAGGAGCACTTTGCTGACAACAACCCATATGAAATGTGGAGAGTTCATATATTTTCCTTTAAAAAAGAAAAGAAAAAAATGCCTACTGTAGCATATTTTCTCAGTCCTGAAGTTAATATTTTGGATTTAATTCTTGGTTTAATCTGTAAGGATGTGAAAATGTATTGGATTGGCATTCCAAGCTTAGGCCTGTTGCCTAAGTGTGGGGCCTTTGCCTATGGGCTTCTTTTTTTAAATTCCTTTTTGTTGTTTTGATTGGTGAAAACATGAAGCTCTAATGAAAACGTAAAACGTAGGCCATTAATAAATCCCCAGATATTAAGCTGATATACCCTTGATTTGATCTTTACAAAATTAATTTTAAAGGGTTCTACAATAACTCACCGGCTTTCAAGTGCTCCTGGATCCAGTTGGCAGTCTCCATTTTGTTGAAGTCGTGCGCAAGCTGCAAGGTGGTTTTTCCTTCAACGTTGGTCGCACGGGGGTTCTCGGTGTGTAGCATCAGCAGCTGGACCACCTCCAGGTGCCCCTCTCTTGCAGCCAGGTGCAGTGGAAGGTTGCCATATTTATCCACGAGATTAACATTTGCCTTTTTATGGTGGATGATCAGCGAGCGCACGGACTCCAAAAATCCCTCGCGCGCCGCGTCGTGAAGCACAGTAAGATTCAAGACTGGGTCTGGAATATTGGGATCTGCCCCGGCCTCCAGTAGAATCTTGATGAGCAGGCTGTCTCCAAGCTTAACCACCTGCACACAAAAGAAGGGAAAAATAAAGCACTGATGGTTGTGTTAAATGAAATTAAACGAATAGCGACTTGCTAGGGCAACACGATGAGCAACCTCAGTCCTGAGGGCCGCACTGCTGCATTCAGAATCCCCCTCTGCTTCAACACTCGTGACTCAAATCAAACAGTTCTCTGCTAAAGCAGCAGAAAACACTCAAAACCCGCAGGACCACGGCCCCGGAGGAAAGATTTTTGCCCGCCCAAGCAGCAGTAAACACCGATACAGTAACAAGCACAGTTTACTCATAACTTATGTCAGATTCATAGATGGAGATGAGATTAGGGAAGAATTGCTTTTCTGCAAACAAATTCCTGGGGATCTGCACAGACGCCGCGCGGGGGTGGGAAACGAGGAGGGCTGCAAGCGCTGGTTAAGCTTGTCTCCCCCAGTGCGCAGTGGACAAAGTGCATGATACAGTCCTGAGATGAATGAAGCAGTGACCAACTGACCAACGTCATCGCCGCAGTCAACTAGGCTAAATAGCCTACCACTTCTCAAAGCCCGGGTTTGGCCTGATTTTAATGACAACCAATGACAATTTCACGGACCGTTTTTTTTTTTTATCTAACAGAGGGGATCAGGCAAGCTCTGGTTAGAAACAGCTTCTGGACGATGTTCTACAACGTGACATGAATTTCTTCTTCAGTGGAGCAGCAAAAATTTTCTTCTGTTCGGTTTCTGCGCTATTGTCTTTGTCTTTATTTATTTCTGCGGGGCCTGCACTGTGCATTTTTAAACACTAGATTGTTGGCTGAATTACTGAAACAAACAAAAATGGTCTAATTATGGCTTGCAACCCTCTGAGTTTAATAACGTTTTCTTCATTTTATTTAATTTATATTCTTTTGTAGGCCTATAAGTTAAACATGATAGGTTCGTGTAAATAGCTCTCTCGCTACACATTTCTCATGTCAAAATTCTGACAGCAGCTCTGGAGTCAATAACAAATCTTTGGAAAAATTAAGAAACTAAACATAACTTAATAACTGTTCAGAAACTGATTAGGTTCAACCATTGCACAATATTCAGTGTAACTGTTATAAAAGTGTGACTGAAGACTTTAGCCTTCAGTCACACTGTTCCCCTGAGGACCTGGGCGCGCCCTGCTGTTCCAAAGGGCCTAAAGCGTCCAATGCTACCCGTGTATGTGTGTGTGTGTGTGTGTGGTGTCTTTTTGACATGATCAAACTAATGATCAAAATATCACCAGCTTAAGTAAAGATTTTTATTCTGAAAGGATAAATATTCATTATTTTAAACATGCACAACTCTTAGATTTTTGAAGAGGCCTAAATGAGCTGGCGTAGGGACGGCCTCATTTTCCCCATCGTTTTATATCAGTGCTTATTTTTTTTATTGAAACTTTGTGGCAGCTAAGTCTTTAATAAATTGTGTAGCTAATTAACAAGTAAGAAATGTCGACATGCCTGGATCACACATGATCAATTCAAGCTGCAGCATGTTTTTGTCTCAGTGAGACACAACTTCCTCATTTTCCACTCATCTGTTACTTTACCTTAAAAAAGTATCTTTATGGTGGACATTTCTTTGATCAAATTTCAATACTAGAATAATTTTATTCACTGAAATATCTATTAAATTTGGCGTTAATGCAAAAAAGCTTTCAGAGACTAAAAAAAGCCCTTTTTATATAAATCTGTATGATTACTGTTTAACTTAAAATAACCAAGTAGCCTACAACAAAACCATGAAGGATAATTTTGGTATATCCTATGTTAAGCATGTTTAACTTTTTGCTGCCTTATCTTGGCTAAATATCAGAAATGCAGAGTTCATCACACTTTTTTTTTATTCAAAATGAATCATTTCAAAACGACCAAAATATTTATACTATATCTAAGAAGAAAATAAAAGCAAGTTTAGATAAGGTCACCTGTTTTAGAATTTTAAAAAAAGCCATAGCCTTATGTCTTGTTAACAGCATACTAAAAGTATTAAGTCACATGGGTACTCTTTACAATAAAAAAAGCTGAAAAAAAGATGTATTTTAACTCAAATACAAAAAGGTTTCATACAGACCTGAAGGGGAGTTCTTCCAAACTTATTCACTCCATTGGCATCAAGTCCACCATGCAACAAAGACAACACTCTTTCTTTTTCTCCATTAGCTGAGGCAGTACAGAGCTCATCCAACAGTGATCTCTCAGACATTATTGTAAAAAAATCCAATACTGATGATCTAATCTTGCAAGAGGATTTGAAAAGACACGAAGTAAAATTCAGGATGGTCATTTATATGACAGGGCACCTCCCTTCTTACTTGCATCGTGTAGAATATGGTCTCCTGTTCTGAGAACTGTAAAAAAAAAATTAAAAAATAGAAAAGTGACTCAGATTTTTTAAAAATGTACCAAACTAATGAAAATGACCATGTAGTTAGGATATATGCAAAATGTATAATTTCAGATTTGACTTTTTATCTGAATAGACTTACTGAAAACATTTTTTTATTTCTCTTTCTTTGTTTGTTTTTTTCTCTCTCTCTCTTTCTCTCTCTCACTTCATTCATTTCAATATTACATCTTTTTTATTTAATTAAATAACAAAACTATGTAATGGATTCATTTTCAATCATGTCCAACTCCGTAGAAAAATGCGTGGGTGTCCATTTGACACAATATGCGACCTTATGACTAATTTTAAACCAAATAAATTCGCATTCAACTGAACATAAACATCTGAGAGCCTAATTTCAGACCCTGAAATAAATCTGTAGCCACTACAGGTTCAAATTCCGCTTAGAAAATAGGTTATGTTGTTAGCTAGACTGACATATTCTTTGTTCTATTATTCTAGTGTGGCACTGTAGACCATATTAACCTAATATAAGACAAAAAAAATTATTCCGGTTTATTCTAATCTGCTGCTGTCTGAACGCGATCTTTTATTTTATGCAGGAGCTGAATTTTTTTTATAACTTCTGGAAGTGGTCAGGTTTTTATTGCGTAGGCTATCTTTCAAGCCACATGTAGTGTGTACCTACATGTTGCCTATTTGTCAGGCAACATGTGGGCTTCTACCCTAGTTATTATTAGCCCCAATCTTCTCTATCGGATACATGCTCCTATTCGTAGGCTGGTCAAAACTTAACCTTGCAACATCCATATCTAAATGGTCAAAATGTAGTTTTGAACGAAAAATAAACCATTAAACTTACTTTAAATTTGTTCTTAATCGTAACAAAAGTTATCCTCAGTGTTTCCTGACTGTTTCTCTTCTGTTGATTCGTTAGGCTATAGTAGCTCACAATAGAAATGACAATAACAAAGTATTTTACCGAAACAATGTAACCACACGCTTGCAATCAGAAGATGTGATGTCATTAACAGTCACTTCCCGCTCATTTTCAAAACAATATGCCACACACTGCATTTCTGTATTCGGTTATGTCCTGACATAATGTCACCGTTTAAGAGTTGCGAGATAACAGCAGCCAAAAGATCTCTGAATTACAACGCTTCCTCTCATCTCCCCAAAAAAAAAATACTCCTTCGGGATGCAGCTGGTCCTTGCTTCACGAGGTCCAAATGAATAGACTGTTCAAAGTTCAAAAGTGATCAAAGTTAGAAAATTGTCAAATCCCCTCACTTTATGCCGTGTAACAGAAAAGACAAACAATACGTTTTACAGCATTTTTGAAATTCTCATCCAAAAACAGATGAGATGCCGTGATTGGATGGAGCAAGAAATGATAGGCGGGACGTATTTTAACGGAGCTGTCTAGAAAACTCCCTGCTTTAATAACGTGACCATGACACTGGTGCCTGCATTTATTTTTGTGATTTATTAGGCTTTTTCATTAGGCGCACGGAAAATGTAGGCTAGCGTTTAAATATACCCGGTATCCATAGCCTGTAGATGACCTTTTCATTTCAGTGCATTTATTTTAGTTTTCCATGGTTTCGGTTTTGTTTCCTTGTGTCGCCATCTAGTGCTGACGTAGTAGACTGTTATCCGATCCTGATTTTTCAACCATTTATGCCCGGTTACTGAATTCAAGAAATACCAGCTTCAGCAATCAAGATGACATTTCTACAGTTTGGTGAGAAAAAATATTTTTTTTTCTGTTCGGCTGCATCTTACTTTCAGTACAATGCCCATTTATTTTCTCACCCTTCCATGTTCATATGTAGTCCTAATCCTGATCTGTAAAATAATCCCATAGACTGTAAAAAGAAGGTGCCAGTGCAGCCAGCCAGCGTTGAGAGTGGCAGCCATGTTATAAAGATGGAGCACCTGTGTTGCTATTGTAACATATGGTAACATAAAAGGTGGAAATGCTGTAGGTAGATATACTTTGTGACATGTAGAGACAACTACTGTATGATGTGTGTGTGAAAGAGATAGAGATAGAGACAGAAAGAGAGACAGAAACAGTAGGGAAAAGGGTGAGACAGACATTGAGCATGTCCAGACTCAGTAACCACAGCTTGTCCATAGAAACATGCCGATGCAGGCAGGCTGCCCTGAGAGGACAGGTTATGTCAGCTCTGTCTACTGAGACAGGCGGAGACAGACTCACTGCAGCAAATACTTAAAAGCTGAGTTCCTCTAAAAAAAAAAAAAAAGACAATGACATTGACTTTGATTCTCTGGGAAATCAAACCGAAATGCAGCACATCCTTAGGGAAAATGGAATCAGCAGCTTAACAGCAGCAAAATGCCAGATTATGCCACCTACCACCTGTTTATATGCACCATCTGTGAAACACAAAGTCTGCTTTTAATCTTGTCAGTGTGTTTTTCATGTTAACATGTGTTATTTCATACTCATATGTATATGTATGTTTTCCACACTTTCTGACTGTTTGCAACATTGTAATGTGAGGGGCTTATGAGCACACAATTGACATTTTTTATCATACCCTGATTTCTCTGTAGTTTTTATGATGAGCTAAACACACTCCTGATCCTCTGGGGCTGAGTTGAGAAAATCAGGGATAATAATGGAATCCAAAGGAGCCAGGAGTTGTACACTCTGCTCTTAGTTGATTTTGATGAAATCTGTAGGACCTGTCGCAATAATGATTTCATTGGAAGAAAGGCAGATACAATCCTTACATTTTGATATATTGTGCATGTACAGGAAAAACTGGGTGTGAGAGAAGTTTGAATAAATTTCAGAATAATTTTGAGGGCCAAACTTATGCGGGAGTACAGAGGGTTTTGGGTGACATCTGAAACCATAATCTGCATTTGTGTCAAAACTTTAAAGTATATCAAAATATCCTCTCAGACAGTAAAAGTTGGATTTTTCGTTACCCTGTCTAAATGTTTAATAATGTGTCTGTGAAAGTTTGCCTAAATATGTTTGCCTTGATGTTTATGGCACCCGGAATTACTTTATTTAATACTGACCCCAAGTGGTGGGGAATATGAGGCAAACCCAGATTTATATAACATGAAGTAGGCTAATTTATAGAGGCTATAAAATCTGATGAAGCTGGCAAAAAATAAGATTTAGGAATTCCTGGAGTTGCCTAGGCCTTGCTGCTGTTCATGTTCTTTTATAGCCTTATATTTCTGAGTGAAATATCCATTTTCTCCCCCACTGTATTTAAATGACAACTAAAGTTACATTCAAATCGTTTCAGGTGTAACTAAAGTTACATACGATATCTGTTATAACAAGCATTTGTACTGCAACCCACAATAAAAGACAGTGTCATTTCTTTCAAAGCTTCTTTTGAAAAACTATAGTAAACTGGCTAACTGACCATCAATACGCTGCTTATAAACAGCTACTTTTACTTTACCGATAATATTTGTGTATGTCTACTGTTAGCATAAAAACTGAACATAAGGGAAAAAGAGATGATGCTGATTGACAATGCCCATCTTCCCTTTTGGAAATCATTCATACAGTTCACATCCTTTCTCTGATATTTTACAGCATCCGAAGCCACTTTACGACAGCCGTAAAGCAATGGGCTAGCTGAGAATAATGATAAGGGATAACTAAAACACTGTAGCGTTACTTTGCTGAACTTTGTTTGTCCCGAGCTGTTAAACCCGTTTCAATTTAATATATCAAATTTGCCAACATTTCACCCGCAGCCACCTGTAGGGAAAACTGTTTTCTTTAGACCCCGTGTCCTTTTGTGAGACGGAAAAGCGACGAGAGCCAGTGAAGAGAAATTGCTTTTAGCCAGTCATTGCCATGGCCTCCGAAAGCGGCGAAAGCAACATGGATAGAGAGATGATTTTGGCCGACTTTCAGGTATGTCTTCATTGAATGTTAGGTATTTTTGGTTCAGTTAGTATTATTCTGTCTGTCGGTGTTGACACAACTTAGGCTGCTGTGAACAACAACACACACCACGTCGTAAACAGCAGACCGAGCTCAGCTCTCCGCAGTTAGCACACAGAGCTAACAAACTGACAGCTCGCTAACTGACTCGTTACACACTGTTTAACCTGAAGTCCATTATCGATATGACGACCTCCCAAAAAATGCCTGTCCAAATATTTTTTGGCATGGTTGTCGGTTTAGTTAGTTGCTTGGTAAAGTACCTACGAAACCAAAATAAGAGCTGGGGATCTCATGACGACTGTCAACTTGTTTACACTTTGCCTGTGTTCAAAATCGTCGTCCGAAACTTCTATACCCTCAATGAGAGCAGTATTGTTTTTTGTTTTTTAAATGTACATAGACTTTCGACCGTGAAAGTAATTTCCTCTGAATGGATAGTAAGTTAACATGGAGAAAGGGATGGTAATTCGTTTATTTTTTTTAAATCCGACCTCAGCAACACACAACCTGAAAAACTAATGGATTATTCACCCTCTCAGTGGTGATCTTCGAGCCGTTAGCTCGTTAGCTTGTATTTTAAACATAAATCAGCAAGTTAGATTTGACAAGGCTTGTCTAAAGTCATGGCCAACAGTATACTCAACAAGGGTAACACCAGATACATTCCCTTTTCCTTTTCATATTGAAATACATGCATAATAGGAAAAACAAAACAGGAATGACCATGATAGCTCTATTTTCAGTAAATGAATATCTCTAAGATCAAGGTAATTTATGGACTTGCAGCTGAATAGTAATGAAAGGAAGAAGAGTAGCATACATTGGCTGGTAAAACCTCCCAACATGTTTGCCCCACCCTTAAGCTTAAAAGTCACTGGCCAATATGTTTGAGATAATAGACTAATTTGAGCTTACTTGTCCTGAACTGTGACTAAAGTGTTGCCTCTACAAAGACATCAAAATGATATATTATGGCCTAACCTGCCATTTTTTCACTTTTAACAAGTTTTACTTGGATTTATGTATAGATTTCATTCAAATTAATTACAAGTTTAGCACCAACAATTTTGAGCTGCAAATCCAGCTGATTACTTTAATTCCAATTGTAAATAAGTTTCAAGCTGTTTTACTTTTGAACGAGTGATACATTTTTAAAATCCTGTTGGCATCAAAGCCTCAGTTTGTTATAACTACTGACCATTTTTTACTTAAAAATCTGAGGATGTGTTTTAATTGTGATTTCATTATGTGTGCTCCAACTGTTCAAGGTAAATTCCTACAGCTGAAAACTACTGTATAGTACTTTCAGTATCCATAATGTGTTTTTAAGAACAAGAAAAACTGCATAATTCCCCCTTTTAATTATATAATTCAGGGACAAACAGTGAGTTTGGTCTTATTATAGCAGCTATAGTTATGAATTACATTTTTGGGCTAAATGTTCCATGTAGTTGCAGCAAAACTGATGCAACGTCTTTAATTTTTATAATAAACTGTGTCTCCTCTCTCACAGGCTTGCACTGGAATCGACAACATTGCGGAGGCTATCACTCTGTTAGAGCTTAATAACTGGGATTTAGTGGTAAGTTCATTATCTATAGGCTTTGAGCTTTACTCTTGTAGTCTGTCTAAATACAAGTTTAAGGGAGCAATTAGCACCCAGTTGCAACCACTTTATTTTTGTGAGGCCCAAATCCTGTCTTCAGTGGAGCCAGAGGGTCAACATGAGGTAATATGTGTCCTGAGAGTTGTGATAGAGTGACAATGCATTCAGAAACACTGAGATAGAATATGTTCTGTAACATTTGCATTAGTTCCCAATGAGCCCATCGAGCAAAGTGCATATTGAAAGGGGTCAGTCTATAATTAGATTCATACTGGCAGGAACTCAAAGCAGGCAGTACAGCATAAGGGGCTGGACTTCCTGCAGCTGTAAACCTCATGACTAGCAGTTTTTCTGCAGTGGGTGTTTGTTTTTGTAAAAGTGAATCTGCTTGTGTGCTGTGCATGAGTGTCGTCATTGAAGGTGTGATGTGGGGTAGTTCAGTAAAAGCTGTTGTGGGTTATTCACTTGGTTCTTGCTGCAACTTTTGCCACAAGTGTAGCAGAAAATGTTTGACCCACTCAGTTACTGATGCACCACATTGAACTTGTTGGAATAATCTTTAACAATTTATATATTCATTTTCTGAGGAAAATACTGCAATTATTCTTTATTTTCCATAAAAAATACATTATTCAGCCTTCTTCACAGCCCTCTTGACTGTGCCAGAAAAGACCCAGAGATGATTACTAGATGTTGCATTTTATATCCATCAATAAATAATTTGCTATCTTGGGAAACATTTGGTGGCTGTGCATCACCAACGTTACTACATCTTTAGTCTTTCCATCCAAATGATTTTGAAGGCCCACTTGAAGTCCCACTTTGTTTTTTTCCCTCAAGGCTGTGGTAGCAACAGCGTTGTACTGTACCTATATTTGTAAATGGCTAATCTTAACATCCATTGAGTTTTGAATATTTGATTGTATTTCTTCTAAAATATCCCATTTGATGTAGCACACATCAGCATTGTAAATTGGCATTATCTTTTATTCTGAAAGCATTTATTTTTTAACTACAAGTTTGTTCAGTATTAGTTTAAAACCTCTACATTTGCTTTTTGCCATGTATGCTTCCCTTGTTCCACATCAAAACAATTGCAGATATGTTTATAGCAGGACATTACCCACTAACATTAGCATTAGATTGTTGCGCAGTGTAGAATAGTGTGTTCAGGAGAAATCCAATCAATTGTCCATTAAAACAAAGATCACTGCAAAGCTGACAGAGGTTGTTTGTTCTCCCAGTTCCCTTTGTTCTGATTAGTCACTTTCCTTGAATATTCCACATTTATGACACAGTTTGCAAACGTTTAGCCAGCAAATATCAGTTTCCTTGTCTATTTATCTAGCACAGCATTTTCACTTTATAGCAACATAATTAGATATAAATTGTAATAGGTATAACCATATAAACTAAATATTCCAAGTAGTTGTCTTTGTAGGATACCAGGCAACTTAAATACTTTTTTATTTATCCATTTTTTTTTTTTTATGAAAGATTGTTTCTGTGTGAGTTTCATAAATTATGTTTGTAATGTGAAACAAAGTGTTTTGTGACAAAGTTTTTTAGGAGCTTTCAGGACTATTAGTAAAAGTTTCCAGGAAGCTTTCTACTGTACAATGGTTTGTTATTTTCATTTTGAATCTGTTAATGGATTTTGACAACTTGAACCAAATGGATTACAGAGCAATTTAATAGCAGAGATTTCTTGGTAGTTGATGTTACACATTAACACAACAACAATATTATATTATACTTTAGAGCTGACTTTTGCTTTCATTACAGGCAGCCATCAACGGTGTAATACCACAGGAGAATGGGATCTTACAAAGGTATAACTCTGCCACACATTTACTTTAAACCAGAGAAATCTAAACATCATCTATGGCTCTTTAATGCACAGATGTTGTATTTTACTCCACTAGTAAGAACACATTAAAAAAGGTGAAAGAAAGTACCATGGTGATATGATTAGCTGGGTGTAGGAATGTCATGTTTATTACTGAGCAACATGTGACTCTGAAGTACATTCACATTGTACGTTTGTCAGTTTTATAGTCTGTTTGATATGAAAACTGTTTCTAAACCTTTTCTTTTTTTACAGAGCAGATACAGAATCATTAACTTTATAACCCAATTCCTTCATGAAATATAGTTTGAATGGATTCTAAGTTTTTCCTTGCATCCATCTTAACTTTGATACTTATTCAACAAATCATGCAAACATAGTGGCTACTGACCTGGAAGGCATTTCTCCTGCTGTGGTCTCCGTTCTGCTTATAATAGAGAAATGATATGAAAGCCTGCAACAGCAGTGAAACTTTGTGCCAAGAACTGAGTTCCACAGTTTCTGAATAGAAAGAAGTTTTTTTTTAATCAGGCTTTGTGCTTTACACTTAGCTCCAACGGTTAGTTGAAACACTCTGCACTGACGTAAACCTTCCAAACTGTAGACTTTCTATTAAACCGTTTTATGTCATGTGCTTACAAGAGGCATATAGTGTGAACTCGAAGTGGTGTAGGCCTGTGGGGCCATGAGAAAATTGCTGGTGTCTCCTGAGAGCACAGATTGCTTTGAATAGAATCTGGCAGTGTGATCAGCAGCCAACACATTTACTAAGTGGTTGGCATTGATATGAGTAGGTTGGTGTTTCTCAGTAAACAAACTGATGACGTGGCCTGAGCTGGGGCCAGTTGGATGGTACTTAGAAGCACAACCGGCCAAAACACATTCCTCCTCTCCCTTGTGTCCTTTTCATTTGGCTTTTAGAAAATTAGAGGAACCTTTTCTGTCAGAAATTAGCTGTTGGCAGGATTTGAAATAAAACTCACTGGTTTACTGGTGTAGGCATTTCTCTCTTTTGTATAGTTTTATGGGGAGTGAAATATCCAGCTGCCGCACACATCTCATTTATATACGATCCCATCTCTAATTTATGATCCCTCCACAATATATTTTTGGAAAAAAAGTCTTGTCTACCTTTAGGTTTCTGACATCTTTAAGATTGATTTGTAACTTAAGTTCATGATGGTGTTCCACATGATTTAACAGCTGTAACGTATATATTCTATGCAGCATGAGGGATGGTCTTCCTAGCTCATTGCAGAGCAGAGTGTGTGTCATAAACAGGAACAGTAAAAAAAAGAAAAAAACAGCAGCATTTAATGCTAAAGTGAGGAAACAGTGCATTGGATGTCAGCTGATAACAAAATAACGACAACAAAGATAAAAACATAAAAAAATATAGAAAACGATAAATGGAAATTATAAAAACATAACACAAGGGATTGATTCAGTGGAAGGATCATTGGGAGAGGCAGTGCTTCTTGCTAACTCGAATGCCACAGAGTGACCCTCTCCATGTCATCAGAGCTGTGGCTCTGCCTGTTTTGTTGTCCGTAATGAATTATGAGAGAAAAGCGGTCGCGATTGATACAGCGTCAGTAGCTTTTGTTTCAGGCCATACAAAGTGTGGGTTTGGAGGGTGAATTCAGAGGCTAATGAACTGGGATATACTCGGGGCACCTCTGTCATGTATGCAGCCTGGGATGCACCAAGTGTAACAACATGGATAGCTTTGTAAGTGAAGTGAATAGCAGTATTTTAAATTGAAAGTGGAACGAAACGGGAAGCCAGAGAAGTTGCTGTAAGACAGGTGGGATGTGATGGGAAAAGGGAGTCCTTATTATGATATGAGCAAATGAATTCTGAACCAGTTGCAGTTTTTGTAAGGTTTTCTGATGAAGAGCAAGTTAATGAGGGTTAAATGGGTGCAGTGTGGGTGAAAGGGAGGGGCGTACATGATTAATGCTTTAGTATGGACGCCTCTATTAGCCAGAAATATGTGATTGAAACCCAGCCATTCATTATTGTGTGATTGGTATTTTATTTGGGTGAATTTTACATTATAATAAGATCCTACACAGTCGAATTAATTACCCTTCCTCCAGCCTTCTGGACGACAATCTGTGGTGGTCAGTGAATGCTCCTCAACAGTGACCTTGCCCACTGTGTGGGCTAATAAAATGGAGACGTGGTTTAAAAGCCAAGACTCCCACTCTGTTCTTGTAAGACAATTGCTGCTTACACTTCAAGACATTGAGAGCATGTTTTGTTAAGGGCAAGAGAATAGAGGCATAATTTACTGCGTTTTGTGAAACCCCGGTCATATGACAAGAAAGAAGCAGTGATTTTTTTTAAAGCATCTCTTATCTTTTTCTCTAATTTATGTTCATAATTTTCTTTGACAAATCATGACATTTGTAACTTATCCAATAAAGTTTCTGACATCAGTGTTTCACAATCTCTCTTTGTAGTGAGTTTTCCAGTGAGGCAAGCCAAGCAACTATGTATGGACCCCCTAGCCACTCAGAAGCAACCAGTGCACCAGCTGGAGGTGCAGTTCCTCCCCCTTCTTCATCGTCTTCATCCTCTTCTCCTCAATCATCCTCGGCTTCAGTGGTCTGCCCCATCAACCCCTCCTCTCGGCACATTGTAGAGCGTCAGCCACGGATGCTCAACTTCCGGGTAGAGTATCGGCAAAGCTCTGTGGACTTGGTGCTCGAGGAGGGCAGCACAGTTGGTGAGCACCACACACACTGGGATAATTTATTGATACTCTCATACAGAGCAAAACCATTGTCTTTTACCCTGATTATCTTTGTCTTGAAAGGATATACTGAAGAAATTATAGTAGACAGAGAACAATTGCACATATTATTGGTAATATTGATTTTAAATGTTTTAAGCCTTGGTTGTGATATGGTAATACTGTAGGACCATTTTCCTATACTACAGTCAGTATTCCTGGAAACACTGAAGTATCACATTTATGGTAACCCTGTCCAGGTGTTTTAGTAAAAAAGAACAAAACCGTTTTAACAGTTAAGCAATATAATCTGCCTGCAATAGACTGGTCACCTCTAGGTTGTATCCTTTCTCTTCCCTGTTAATTGCCGGGATAGGCTCCAGGTTCCCCATGACCCTAAATTGGATAGAAAATTAAATGAGTTTGCCTAACAAAAAGTCACACACATATTCTGATGGACTACTTTTAACTTTAATTAAGGCAAACATTCGCCATGGCATCATTTGGACAAGTTTCAGTGCCAAGACATTAATTTCTGTCAGAGTTGTGTTACTTTTACTCCAAGATCTTGTATTGATAATGGAAGAGTCAAATCAATGTGTACGATCTTCTCCGCTCCATTTTAAAGATGTACTACAGAACTTGGGCCAAATTGCTCAGTGCCCCATTGAGAGCTAATTCACCATCCATCTTGCATCCTACCAGTACTCTGAGTTCTCTCCAGGAAGTAAAAGTCAATCTGCTGTTGACTCTTGTCGTCTCACGTACTGTATCCCTTTCTTTTTCTTTTCCTCATTTCCTTTGATAATTTCCTCTTGTTTCTTTGGTGAATGAGCCACTGTGCATGTTCAAAATGGCTGGTGTTTTGATATCCACTTGCCAGCCTGTGAGTAGTGTTTGTGACCACCTTTTTCTCTAATTCAACTCATAGGAGAAATCAAACAAATCCTTGAGACAGAGCTTGGTGTACCAGTGTCTAAAATGCAGCTGAAGGGATGGAAGAGCGGTGATGTGTCTGATTCTGTAAGTACTTTACTTTGTAAATGGAAAATTACTCGTTATATTTTGTTTGTCTGTCAGCAGTGTAACTCAAAAATGGACAGATTTTGATTGAAGTTTTCAGGAAATCTCTGAATTGGAGATTTTGGGGTGATCAACATTGCTGCTTCAATCCATAATTTTTAAGTATTCTTAAAGGAATACTCCGCCCTCAGAATGATGTGCCTTCATTTTTTACTCACCCTCATGCTGATTAACACTCTGGAACACTTTCTTGATGTTCATCATGTAGCCGGAGATATCGGGAGCTTTTCGTTTTGAGGAAATTCCCATAAAGTGATGTTGAACGGGGCCCGGTCAAA
>JAVQJG010119585.1:0-12304 GCA_036024015.1 Craterocephalus amniculus
AAAAAATTAAATCTCAGATTTTTTAAAACCAAATCCGATTTTCGATTTTAATCGATTTTCTTTAATCTTCCTGTCTTTTTCTTTATAACAGATCACAAATATTAGATTTTATGGGAAAACAGCTTTCATTTCAATCACCCATTCATGAAGTTGACCAAAATTCAAAGTGCAGATATTTTAAGTTGTGAAACAAACTTGTAAAACAAGCTGGAAGGCCCTGCCACTGTAAACAATGAAAACATAACTTTCACGCATTCAGTTGCACAGGTGAGGGAAGGCAACGTCTGCAAAATATTTCCGGCTAAGAAAATCTCGATTTTCAAACAATTAAATCCTCATCAATAGCAAATTCGATTTATCGATAAAATCGATTTATTGCCCAGCCCTAACATATATATATATATATACAAAAGTGCTTGTTTTTTAATCGGGTGGATGGAAATTGTGTGCAAAAAAATAATAAATGCCAAACAAAGAGAACTGAAACTTTGGACATGTAATAAGCTCATCCAAGCTCATATTACTCCCTGAAGAGGTGCATGATTCTCCTTGTCATAATAAATTTTACTTCACATCAAAACAGATTTGTAAATCCACTGAGAAACAGGCATTCGGTGCTCAGGCCTAATTAATATGCAGCATTTCCCAGAACAGCCTGTCTAAAGTGAAACCTTGAAACTGGATAGAGACCGTTTCAACAATAAAAGCTTTGCAGACAAATCTGCACAAACTGGACAGATTGACTGAAGCCGCTCAGTGCTAAAGAGGCTAAGACCCCGCTCAACGTAAAAGCTGATATTTGTGGTTTTATCCTCTCAGTGAGCGGCCAAACATCTCAGCATCCATCAGCTAGAAGGATCCACCAAACAGCCACAGTAGGGATGCCACGGTTATAGTTTCTTTGTAAATAAAACAATGACAAAATAAGAAAAAATACAAATAATTACTATCATTTTCATTATTTCACTGTATCTAATGACAGGGAAAAATTAAAATAACTTAAAATAACACCAAACTAGGGATGTTCCGATACCAATTTTTTCTGTCCAATACCAATTACGATACCTGTGGTTTGGGTATCTGCCGATACCGATATTTTGCAGAACTTTAAAGCTGAAATGTTAATGTAAAACAATTATTTCGCCAACGAAGACAGAGCTTTGCCATGCTTCCATTGTTTGATGATCAAAGTATACTGTGTTGCTGTTGCAAATTGCTGACTTAATGTTATTGCTAACTGTTAGCACAACATTGAATTATGTGCATCTGCGGATACCAAAAACAAAGCAATGGTGACGCAAATTCTTTCATGTGTGTGGCAAGGTAGGGCAGGAATAAAAAATAATTTAGTTTCAATGGTATCGGATGGTGTTTAGACAGAAGTACTCAAATAGTAAGGGTATCGGTCTTTCCGATGCTAGTATCAGTATCAGCCCAACTCTACACCAAACCTACACTTTCCACTCAACATCAACATATAACATGTATAAGCGATGGCCTAAATGTGAACTTTGAGGGCTTCTTAGTAGTCTTGATTGCCTGAGATTTGCCTGTCTCGGTATTAAGACTGCAGATTAGCAGGCAGTGCCTGGTTGCTTGCTTGCTGTAATCAGAGTGCTAATCTAGTGTAATCTCTTTTCAATAGTAAGCAAGGATACTGGTTTCAGGTACAGCTCGCAGAAGAAATCTTACACAGCAGGAGGTCTAGGAACAGATTTTTCCAATTCATAACAAGGAGCAGACGGGTAAAAAGTCATTTACATGCTGCTTAGGTGTTTTTGCTGATTTTCTTCAATAACAAGTTCAGCTAAAAGTCATGCTTAGCATATGGAGTGAAGCCAGTGTCTCTCAGTGTGCATTCAGGGCTACTTATGTTTTAATATTTTATGGATAACAGCAAAATCACCATGTTGGAATAATTAAAAATCAGTAAGGGGAAAAAACTACAGAGAATACAAGGTGGAGGCAGCTCATCAGCGAGGAGGGAACAGCGGAGGAGATCAGTGGAGCTCCTCAGAGATCAGAAACGCTTCACTCAGACACTCAGCAGAATCCAGTGTTGCCATCACAAAATACTGAATGAAGCCCAGTGATTTATGACTCACAGTACCAGAGCACAGGAGTGTCTGCGTGCACTAATTCATGTACACAACAATAATAGAGAAGAGATTTCAATATTAGGGTTTGCAGTGTATAAAAAACATTTGTTGCTCCAAGTAATGTCAGCAAATAAGCATTTTTACTAAGTCTGATCCAGCATTTAAATGTCAGAGAGAAAAATCTGTTCATTCAGTTTTCTACATTCATTCATTTGTCAGTGTAACCAGCAGCCGTTCAAAATGCAAGAGAGTACATAAGATAAAACTGTATTCAAGCTGAAAACAAATATAAAACTATGCAGACTCAATCCAGCTTTAAAGGCTGACTCTAAAACTTTACAGCAATTCCTTCAAATTCCTCAGTCAATGAATAAACTCAAATTTAGAACTTAGAAAACACCCAGCTACACCAATCGCCCAAAATATCATGACCAAATGTCAAATATGACCACACATAAACAAAAATAAAATGTTATTACAAAGGGGCACACCGAAGTCATCAGACTCAACTTTAGTTTAAACCAACATGCAACTGTGTTTTTCTGTGCAGAGCAACTCCCTGCTCTGTTTAAATATAAGCATTCAACATTCCTGTTTATTTGTGAGCATTTAAAGAAATATCGGCTGTCGTCACCTGAAAACAAATACTAATGAAACAAACTAAAAGACTTCCAAAAACTCTCCATATCATCATGGTTCAGCTATATTCTTGGCTCCGCTTGTTTGACATTAGAAAATATGCAGAGATTTTCTCTTAGAAAACATGCTGTGGATGCAGTAAACATACTGCATTATACCTGGCACCTCTGCACCCCATTTCAAAGGAAGCTGAAATTGCTGAGCATGTGCAGCATCTCAGAAAAAGACTGATGCTTTGCTGGGTCAATTCTTTGCGGTTTCATATATCAACATCACATGTCAACTGAAAAAAATTTATATAAAGATCCCCTACCCCCTCAAGGATAAAACACAAGGTGCATAATTATAGCAGAAAATGCCCCTATGTAACCATACATCACATTTGGTCTCATGTTTTTTTTATGCAAACCTCTGTATGCTCGTATGTAACTATGCATGCCATTACTATGTATATACAGTAGAGGAACGTGCATGAGTGTGTGTTGCAGCGTCTCGAAGCGTGAGCTGACAGCAGGAGCAGATGCTGAGAAGAACAGCAGGAAGGATGCTCAGACCAGCTCCACACATCAAACATTTAATAAGCCAACACAGCCATGCAGGGATCCCCACCTGTCTCTGCAAAGTGCACACCTGCAACAAAGTGAGACCAACACGTATGAGCATGTTCTGAGTGTGCTGGAGTGTGAACATGGGGAAGTGCGGTGGGAAGCAACACTCTTGTGGTATCATCACGGTACCAAGGAAGAGTTTGTAGCGTTGTCATTAGAGCAAGACAGCAGTCTTTGTCATGCACAGTTCATCTTTCACTCATTTATTCAGTGATTCAAGCAGCTCAGATTTTAAAAAAGATGGTGATCTCATGCAGTAATAACCCTACTAATACCTGATACCCCTGCTATATTACTAATGATCTACTTTGGTTTTATTCAACAGATAACTTACACTTGTGGCATCAAGACGGACAATTTTATACCAGCACTTGAAGCACA
Source organism: Craterocephalus amniculus (assembly GCA_036024015.1). NCBI lineage: Eukaryota > Metazoa > Chordata > Actinopteri > Atheriniformes > Atherinidae > Craterocephalus > Craterocephalus amniculus. The sequence continues at coordinate 3,728 of JAVQJG010119585.1, forward strand.
TTGAACTTGCTGCAGTCTTCATCCTGGACAGTAGGGGGCGCAACTAAGATGACGACATTTTACAGCGCAGGAATAAAACCAGATGAAATAATATTGGAAGTTTATTATTCACATCACACACAAATATAATCTCACTGTTTAAGTTTATCTGCTAAGAATATGAACTGTATTTTGGGGGCTCATGGGTGTTTGACAAGGTGTTTCAGCATACTTTGACTACTACACTGTCAATGCAGACAAATAGCCTAGTATTTAATTTAATTTAATTTAAGTATCACTTCAAAACCATTTGATCACTATTATAGCTATAGCCTAGCTAGTGTGCAGATTTAAACCTTTTACAAAGAAAATGTTGGAACATTTGTTGCTATTGGGTAGTTGGCTGAGTTTTGTATCTGGAAAGGGCATTTGGTGAGTATTTTTTTAAATATTTTGTAGACGAATAAATAAAACTGAATGTAATCATATCCGACATATGAGGGAAGACATTTTAAAAAGCTTGTAATAAAGCTGTGATTAAATGCGTATAAAGTTTACAAAACACAGCTCCCCCTGTAAAGTTATGAAATATTCAGCTTTTAACTTAAAAAGTGATGCATCCTCGCGACTTCAACCATGTAAAACACTCGTTTAAACAGCGGCGGACTACCAAAAAGCAGATAAATACTTTTCTGTTTGTAGGCAAAGCGATGCGTAACATTTTTCATCGGCGAAATGGCAACATCACGGAGATGTTAAAGCCGTGCTTCTAATCTCACAGCGTGTCTCTGAATCTGCAGGCGCCAGCAGCGGAAACGGCGGCTTCCCCCGGTTTCATTTAACGTTGGGAAAACCGTTTGCTGACCCGAGAAAAACGGTGAAAGTGGGGTAGCAGAAACTGCTCCAACAAGCCGGGCATGCCTCTCCGTCTGTCCTCTGCCGTTTTTCCTCAACTGAGGTAGGGAGGAAAAAACCCGCTTCTTCCCCCAGTTACAACCGGTCCCGAGCGCGTCCCCCTCCCCTGAAAACTGGCAACATGTTTCAGTTTGTGTGCTCACCTCAGTCCTGGTCAAGATGTTCACATGGAGGCGAGAGGACGGTGATATCCAAAAAGGTTTAAACTTGCCCCATTAGTGGAGACACCACGGCTGACAAGAAAAGCTTGGTGTGTTTATGTGTGTGCATGTGTGTGTGTGTGTGTGTGTGTGTGTGTCTGCAGAGTCCCTCTCCGAGTCACTCCTTGAGGGCGGGGTTGAGTGAGAGGAGGAGACTGAGACGCGCGTGCAGCCACAGAGGACAGCAGGGGTGCGCAAAGGGGGTTCCCGGACCGTGAGAGGGCCCCACAGAAATGAGGCAGTCCCTCAAAAATATCAGATTAAGTAACTCAAGTTTAATTATGTTTTCACTGTCAGTGTAATGGTGAGCTATAATACCAAACGCTGCTCAGTACACTCATGCTGACTCGGTACAAGATGGACCATGATACACAGACCCAGCCTATCCAACATGAGGCAAATTTTACAGTGTCTGTGGTTCCTATCAAGAAGCATTTGTTTTCGTTGTGATAGCATAAGGACACTTTATTCAGCAGTTCTTGGTTTATTACATGGTGAAAACTAAAAAAGCACTCAGAGAACACAGACCTCCGCCAAGCACCACAGTTTCCCCAGACAAAAAATGTCTCTTAAGGGTAAATTTCATTTGATTACTACTATATTTGCATTATCTTTGTAATCGATTCAGCATCACCTCCTTGGTGGACGTAATGCATGTGAGATATTATTGAAAACAAAGAAAGACTGTGCTTTTTGTGGAAATTTACTCAGATTTCATCTTAATCTTTCTCCTCGGATATTGAAGATAGAGGGAATCCGTTCACATACTACTGATGCAAAACTGAATCCCGCATAAGATGGTCCTTGTTAGAAATTTCTACCTATAATAATAAATGCACAGTAGGCTAAAATCTTAGAGCACCCCAAATTTCGGAAAATAGCGATAAAATTTGCATTCTGGATCTGATCAATCTTTGTAATGTGATAGGGAACCAAACCCTTAATCAGTGTCTCTAGTTTCATGAACATTGGTCAGCAATCAATAGCAATATTAAAGAACAAAATTTTATGCTCCATTGACCACAGTGTTAACGAAAATTTCAGGGTGATCCAGAATCCAGGATCTCTTTCAGATCTTCACCCAAATCTAGTCGATTGTTCCCTGTGTCATTTCCAAGCTATCTTAAAGGTTTCAGTGAAACCTTTAAGATAGCTTGGAAAGTTTTTGAGCTATCTTGCACACAGACAGACATACAGGTAAACAACGGCAAATACATAACCTCCTTCACGGAGGTAAAAAGTTTGTCTGGTGGCCTTGTTTGCTGTGTATTGGAGGTAAGGCTCTGCATACTCAGGACAACACAACCCCGCTTAATATTTAGGTTGTGTTCACAAGGTAATTTTTTGCTTGGGGCTTTGAAAAATGCTTAGTCTGAAAAAAGTCTAAAAGTTGTTAAATCTATTAGGCAGCAGGGAGCATTCCTGCTGAGACAGTTATTGATCTGGTTTGTTTCTAATAGGGTAGGACTGATGTAGCATCTGTGTGTCAAAGACAGAGGGGAAAGGGGCTGAATCAAAGCAATGCATTCAGCTTTACAATAGTAATTTTAACTATGTCTATAGAAAAAAAAATTATAACATTAAAGTGAAATTCCGAATATAATTAGCTGTAACATCCCACCCTGATGAATTTCCCAAGGGGAAGTGTAAGACACACTCCTGTGTCACTGTTCTGACTTAGATAAACTTGGCAGCCTTGCATGTAAAAATGTTGATATCTCACTGCCAGTGAGACAGATTCATTATGCATTTTCATTTGTTTTAATGGATGCTTGTATACAAGTAAATTGCAACCATGGCAGGGGTAAAAAAGGACCATAATGTTATAATGTGAAGTTTACTGCCCCATCAATTTATTAATGGGACAATCTTTGAGTGAGGAAAACTCACTCAGTGCAGAAGCCAGATTGGAGTAATGTCTAATTTCCAAGTCGGATATAAGTCCTACTTAGGTTGAGACACGGTAAGATGATGATATATTCAAGTCCATTGATTAGGTATCAATATTAATAGCACAATCATAGATCATCCCTGACTCTTCTTGTTTAGTAATCAGGATTTGTTATAGATTAGACAATAAAACCAAAGCACATTTTAATATTGTGATCTTACAAAGGCTTTGTAAAAGCAGAATCATTGTTGCAATGGAAACTATCAACAACCTATTCTCAATGAATGGAGCAGACCAGTTTCTTTTGTATAAATTATATGAAATGTTTTTTTGGGTCTTTCAGCAGGGGCTGCTAATGAGTGTCCCAGATTTGAGTCTGAGCTGTCCCACATAAAGAAAAGTACATCATCTTTCCTCATCTGGCAAAAAGAACAATTGTACATTTGCCATTTCTTATTTTTCCTCTCAGAAATCTGCAGAAACTTTTATCATATAAAATAGATATACCTCACAGACAATATCAGAATAATCTTCATGGCACATAAAGTATATTGACTTAATGAAATAAATCCTTTAATTATCAACATTTCCTTAAAATGGTTGATTTCTGTTTAAATTTTGGTCCTAATGAATCACACATCTCACTCTATACGCAATAATCTACAATATTGTTGTGCAGACTCACCAGTGTTACAGTAATCTGCCTGAAATTCTTAGCCCATGTCTTCTTACTGTTTTCTGTTTGTCTGCATTTTTGCTTCTTCATTAACAAAACCACTTTAAAAACACATAAGCAATGATAAAACTAAAGTTTTACATACAATTTATCAAATAACTTTTACTCTTCTTGCATCTTCTGTAAAGTTTACTGTATGGAAAACATTCTTTGAGATTAAACATTTTCCATTTATCCTGCTACAATATTCCTTGTTTTTGTTTTCATGACGTGTCAGAAACAGACAGTAAACCATAGGAGACTGAATGCCAATGCAAAGTGTCTTCATTGTCCAGGATTCTCTGCTGGGATTTCCCTTTTCATTTCCATATCTTTTCAACTCCTGCATCTTCTTCTGTTGTTAACCTTTCCTCCTCTTTCATGTCTTACTTTCACTATCTCCCTTTTTTCTCTGGTTTGACTTCAAACAATCAACCACCCACAGCATGAAGTCAGTCACATGTCAATTACCTTTGGCTTTTGAGATCAAATGGCTTGAAATGTATGGCCTTCCAGCTGATTAAATCTACTGTTAATACACTTAAATGCTGTTGTAGAACAAGCTGACGATATCCAGAATAGAAAGTGACGATTAATGCACTTCTGACCTGAATTCCTGTTCTAAATCCCTCCCAGTGGTACATCAGAGCTCAACTGTACTGGATTTGCAAGTGCAGAGATGTTCACAACACAGTTGAGGTCTTAGGGAGACCCTAGGGGTTAGCTCAATATATATGACTTTAATATAAGCCTATGCAGCTTTTTCTTTTCCTTTCTTTGTCTAAATTATTAACCACTCGGTGGTTTTATGTTGGTCTGTAAAAAGAAAAAGGTAAAAGAAACAGTATGTGATGCCTTGTGACCACTCTGTTGGACTGGTGCATTTGCTTATGGATGATCTCTATAAAGATGTCACCAAGGTTTGAGCATGAACAGACACAGATCTGTAACATTTGTAATGAACGGGCATTGGGGGGAAATTGGACAATAATAGCTTTTTAAGAACTTATCATAAAATTTTGGGGTCTAAAAGTTTTAACATCATTCACTGTCAGCTAAAAATTTAGGTAAGCAATAATAATTCATGGTTGAACGCAACTGTTCATATGTGTCTTTCCTGTCTCCTCTTAACCCCAATCCTCCTGGTCCCATGGCAGCTGGAAATGGTGTGAAGGTTTAGACTTTACCTCATACATATTTCATGCATTTTCACTTGTCCTACTTCTCCTCAGGACCAGAAAGAATTTGGTTGGGTTGTTAGTGGTGGTAGAGAACAACGTAAGTCACAAAAGGGGATGTGGACTTTGTCATTTATTCCCAGCAGTTTTTTTTAGAGCCTCTTAAAGCAACTGCTGGTTTCAGTGATATATTTTGCAAAATTAGTGTGCAGCATTAACAAAGAACAAAAATGGTCCTAGGGTTAAAACTGATTTTGTAATGTGAAGACAATAAATGGTAGCACTAGCCAGCAGATGACTAGCTTTGCTGAGCACAAATCACTAGAAGCCCAGAGCAATAGTACCATTATATATTCTGACAGGCATTTAAAACTACAAAATGATCAGTTTGACACATGGACAGTGCGAGCCAAGCTGGTTGTTTACCCATACCGTCAGTCTTTGTTACGTTAGACCCCCAATGCTTTTAAGAAAACATTTTGCTCTCAGACTGCAGGTCTACTGGTGGTTCCCAGAGTCTCTAAGAGTCGACTGGGAGACAGAGCCTTTAGCTATGAGGCCCTTCTTTTATGGAACCAGCTCCCAGCTTTGGTTCGTGAGGCAGACACACTCTCTACCTTTAAGATTAGACTTAAAGTGGATCAATGCAAGTCTGGGTATGTTTACCATGCAGTGCCCACCCCAAAGCTGTAGGGGGAGCTCCAGAGCGAGAAAATAGGCAACAGACGAAGAAGAATGTTGTAAACAGAGGCAACTTACGGTTGTCTTGAACAGGCTACGGCTAGTTAGCATGGCTTCAAAGGCATCTAGTAAAACTAATTATCAAAGCAGTATAAAAGCAAAAACCGAATCGCAGAGTAAACATGCATATTTGTCCAAAAGGATTTACGACCGGCCTTATAAACCAAAACAAGCGCGATCGTCAACTGCAAGCGCCGTTTCTGGTAGGGGGAGACCCGATAGAGAAGGAAATGTCTGCTTTTTCATCAGAACAGGTCAGTCAAGCAAAATAATTACTTCCAAGCTGCTTTATGACTATGATAATGTTGCGTGGAGACTTGCATAGAGCGTCTTTAACAGGAAAAAAAATCTAATTCAATCAAATTTATTTGTAACCTTTGATCATTTTAGATTTCAATGTCTTCTTGACAACTAACAAAGAATTACACAGCTTTATTACATTATTTAGTCCATTCCATAATTTTGCTTTTTTGACACACATTTGAAATTAGTTCTGATTTTGTAAGTTTCAAGTAGTAGCAGCCCCCTGAAGTTACAAATGGTATACGTTAGCTGAAACATTTTTTGCATACAATCAAGTACTGTCTTATTTACCATACAAAACATAATTTCTAATGTTTTTACATATGCAACATCCAGAAATCTTTGTAGAATCATGGTATCCAACTTCATTTATTGTCCAATAGCTCTGTTCTGCAGTTTAATTATTGGATCTACTTTTTTAAATATGATTTTCCTTAAGTTTCCCAGCAGCATTCAAACCCAATCCTCACTGAAACTTTACCGGATTAATTGGAAGCCACAAATGGGACTTTGTGTTAGCAGTAGGCTAAACCTGAGTCCCTGCGTGGATGTGTTTGTGTGTGAATGTATTAAATTTTGGCCATCTGTCATCTGTCCTGGAGGTGATCTATTATTGTTTTTATCCAAGGACAGAAGCAAGATCAGAGAGCTCACATAAAAATAAATACTGTATAAAAATACATCATAAAGAGTTTTTTTAGAAGCAAGTAAAAAAAAAAAGCAATAAAAGAACATATTGCACAGAAAAAATTAAAGGAATAGATTGATGCCTTGTATAATTACACATAAGGTGATGTAGGTGGGCGTAGAACCACATCATAACAAGTATTGCACCAATAAAGCATTTGGTGGCATTTAAAGACACACTCTGTCACTGTAAGTGATATGCGATTGCTACGGAAATATTTATACCTCTGATACCATAAATTTTGTCGATGGTCAATTTTCATCTTAATTTATGAGTCCTACTGTATACACAGGTGGAGGAGTTCAAGTATCTCTGGGTTTTGTTCATGAGTAAGCAAATCCGATCGGGGTACAGTCTGCATCAGTCTGTCTGAGCCAAAAGGTGAAGATCTCGGTCAAAGCAGTCCTTACAATGTCTACAGAGTTTCTTCATTTGGATGGAAAATTGAAAACTGAATCCTGATGATGTCAAATTTTGGTAGTATACTTGCTCCACCTGTATTTTTCCAATTTTCAGAACCAAGCATGATCTAATGTATTTCAATTAAACTATGAATGTATATTTTTTCATTTAAATGCATTATATTTTCTTTATTATTTTATAAATCCTTATATCTGCACTCAACTCAACTGAACATAGTCTAACTGAAATCATGTGACCTACAAAGACTTTTGCAGAGTTGCTGTTTCTTTTAATGGTCAAATATCCAAGGCTCATTAAATCCTGTGTGGAATAAAGCGCCAAACCTCAGCAGGATACCATCTGAGCTTTTGTTAATGATGATGCACACTGCAATGTCAAGAAGGAACACCCTGCAGGGGGTGGGATGGCTCAGTGGTTACCACCATCACATCGCAGCAAGATGTTCTTATTCCTGAACCCAATGATTGTTTGAAATTTGCATGTTTCCTGTCTGTTCGTACAAGTTCCCTGCTGAGTTTAGAGCAGGATAAGTGAAGAAGAAAGTCACAACTCCATATCTGTGGGAATTATTTTTGTCTGTCTAAAGAGTGGCATATTTGATTAAAACTTCAACTCAAGTTTTAGTAGACTGCACCATGCATACATTGATGTGTGGCTAAACTGTCAACCCTGAGTACAACAGAGTTGCAGAATAGCTGCAACATGGATGCCACGGGTGGGCTTATACCAAAGACATGAAGGGACTCAGATACTGGCCAGAACTGAACAAATTATATTCAGTATGTCCTCAACATTTAGGTGCCTCCGTAATGCAGCACACTCGTAATGCCTCCACTTACACAAATATAATGTATGAAATGTATTGTTGGAAATATGATTAGCAACTTCCTGCTGCACTTTGTACCTAGACATTTCTCAGAATTACAAGGCTGCATTTCACCCTGTAAAATGTTGATATATTTCTGACATTCCAAATTGAATGGAAAAGCTTAAATGCTCACTCTCATTCACCTGACATCAATGCAATTGACATCAAGAGAAGGAATCTGAAAAACTGAGCCCTCCACATGTAAAAGCTGATTTTTCCTGCTCCCGTGTTCTACCTGGTTCTAAATTCCCACTGCTACTCCTTGTTTGACATTTGTCCCTTGGTACATCCTCTGCACAGCCTTAGTGGTAGCTGATCAATTGCTTGTCATTCATTCATTTTCTGAACCACTTAATCCAATTGGGTCGCGGGTGGGCTGGAGCCTATCCCAGCTGTTAGGCTGAGAGGCAGGGTACACCCTGAACAGGTCGCCCGTCTGTTGCAGGGCCACATATAGATGGACAAACAACCACTCACACACACACACACACTCACTCCTAGGGAGAATTTAGAGTGTCCAAGTAACCTTACATGCATGTCTTTGGACAGTGGGAGGAAGCCGGAGTACCCATTGAGAACCCACGCATACACGGGGAGAGCATGCAAACTTCACACAGAAAGGCCACTGTTTCAAAGCCCCACCCAACCCCTCAAACCAGCCGCCCCTCTGGCTCCG
>JAVQJG010119587.1:0-17775 GCA_036024015.1 Craterocephalus amniculus
AAGTTTAATTATAGCTTTCCCTGGGAGAGAAAGCCCGACTGGTAAACACATTATCGTAGGCAAACCCAAACAACCGTGCGCCTCCAAAAGATTTTCCACCCATAATTTACACGCAGACTAGCTTCACTCAGAAAGTCTGCACCACACAAGAGGGGACGAAGCAGGAAAAACGTTTTCGGTGACATCACCGTGTTCACATATGACAACGTGGGTGTGTGTGTGTTTCCCTCCTCCAATCTCATCTGTTTCCTGTGCTTCATGCCTGCAGCTCAGCCTATAGATCGAGTGTGAGAGACTACGATACACGTATGCTTCTGAGGTTTCCTCAGAGAGTCAAGAACCAGGGGACGGCTGACTTTCTCCCCAGCAGGCCACGCTATTCCTGGGAGTGGCACAGCTGCCACCAGTGAGTATAATGTCACGCCAGTCTGCTGTCCACCTCACCATCACAGGGCGTTTCTGTGACTCGTCCCCAGTCCTGTCTTTTCCGTCACTGTTTGTCATTTTTTGAGAACTATTTTTTGAAGCTCTTAGCTATAAAGTCTGACTGATTGTTGGCATGAAGGGAGTTTAGAAAAGGGTTTGATATTTGATAAGAATCACACACAAATGCAATAAGAAATGATCAAAGCATCACATTTAAAAGTACGTATTTTACGCACACAATATGACCGCAGTCAGCAGTCTCTCTGAGCTGGAGACGTGTTTAAAGTTACAGTACAATATTATTCTGACATTATGATGTTTATGATCAAATTTTAAAGCGATAACATGGTATGGCACCCTTTGTTGAAAAAAAGTTGTTACTTTTTTCAGTTTTCTTTTTAATCAGGACTGACATCTTACCAGATATTTCTTTGGTGTAGATTAAATCTAACAATCTGTCATATTTCAGCATGAAGACATTCCAAACTATCCATTTACATTTCAACAAAGTGACTGAACATCATCTGACCTTTGATTTAGATTCATTAACAACTGCAAAACTAGATGATGCTGAATGCAATTGTGTGCTGAGAGTAATAAGCCCAGAAAGGAAACCTGCTGGTATATCTGTCCCTTCTTTTAGCATATGGAAAAGTACCTCCTTTTTTTCTGGAAACTACCTCAGTCCATAGTTATGTTGTGAAGCGGCAGAGCTGCTCCCCAAGAAGGCGCACTCTTGGCGAAGATCCAGCGAACTGTTTATGTAACTTGTATAGATTTCTGTCAGTGTTTCGAAACAAAGCTGCTGTTAAAAACCAGATTGCTTTTTATAGCATAGTTATTTCTTTTTATGTCGAAACATAAGGTTTATGATAAATAATACAAACCTGTGATGTTTTTAATCATAATGCCTTGCAGTTATTTAAATTAAACTTACTCGTGTTGGTCACTGATAATGGTTCTGGTTGTACGAAAATGTCCCCAGGCACTACCACAGCATGGATGAGTTCAGCCACTATGACTTGCTGGATGCCTCCAGTCAGCGGAGTGTGGCAGAGGGCCATAAAGCCAGCTTCTGCTTGGAGGACACCTCCTGTGATTATGGACACCGCAGGAGATACGCCTGCACTTCACACACCCAGGTCTCAAAGCTAAATACATTATTCAAGATGTTGCCACCTACTTTTAAGCTGCTTTTTTTTGTCATGTTCACAGTTGGACACATGAAACATGTGGAAAAACATGTAAAAATCCTCTCGTATTTTACTTGTTTATGTGGTACTTCTTGTCATCTTTATAAAACATGCAGTTTAATTTCCTGTCTTTTTAAGATGCCATCCTGAAAGACTCAATCTTGGCAAAAAAAAAAACGTGAGCGCATTAATTGGGGTGTAGAAACCACTAGGCAGGAACTTTTCAAATGTGTTTAACAGGGATGTCATTAAGCTAAGTAAGCAAAGTGTGGTCTACAAATGAGATGTCTTAGGCAGTTCAGGAGCAGTGCTTGTCTGTGCAAGCAAAGAACTCCCCGTCTTCTGCAGCTTCACACACCTTTCATGTGCATAAAAGGCTAGCAAATATCAAAGTAAAGCAAAGGGAACAACCTAAAAAGCAGGATGCGTGGTTGTGTTTCAGTTTTATAGCTCAAAAAACCTGGCATGCTGGTTTTAAACATTGATTTTGAACAAAGGGACTAACGGGCTTAATATGCAAAGCTAGCTAAGAGTTTGGTTCAAAGAGGAAATGATATCTTGATAGCTCAGCTGGTTAGTGGGCACAAGCGTAAAATGGCTGAGTCTCCTCAACTCAGCCAACCTGGGGTTACACCTCAAACTGTGGCCTCTTTTTCCAACCCCCTTCCTGTCAAGCTACTTTTAAAAATCCATAGAAAAATGAATATATTCTGATCAAGCTCTGTTTGCTTTATTAGAAAATAAAAATCTTAGGCTCCTGTCCTCCCATCCTTGGTACATTCCCTTCAGTAACCGACTGCGACTACATTTCACCAGTATAAGTAAATAAATACTTACAAAGCAGTTATAGTAAACTAGCACGTTTAAAGAGAAGATATAAACACATTTCGTCTTTTTCCTCAGTGCTCTATTGCGCAATATAGGGTTTGCTTTTATTAATGTTTAAGTACAGCAAACATAAAACACTAAAAATTCACAATCATGGGAGTCTCTTTAGCGAATTTGCACCCTTTTCAAATGACATTCTTTTAGTTTTCACCCTATTAGTTGTAATATTTCAATACTCATAACACCCTGAAATACCTTTGTTTATAAAGGAACCTCACAGATGTTTCCTTATATCATGTTTTACATAAGCACTGCTTAATTCTGCAGGGCCTTACCCCAGGATGTTATGATACCTACAACGCAGACATCGACTGCCAGTGGATCGACATCACAGATGTGAAACCTGGCCACTATACCCTCAAGGTTTGCAAAGAATACCAGACATTTTTCCTCTGTGATACTAAACTGCTATTAGATAAAGCCATTTATGTGGAATAACTCAGTTGAAATTATTTTTTACCTAGTCTGCTTTGCCACTAATTCTTATGTTTGTTCACAGATCAGTGTAAATCCTTACTACCAGGTCCCAGAGTCCGACTACAGCAACAATCATGTGCGCTGCGATGTTCGCTACACTGGCAACTATGCCTATGTGTCGGGTTGCCACATGTCAAGGTAAGTATCAGGTGTGATTGGATACAAATTTCTTTGCGCCATATGTCATTTGTTGGGCATTTCTGATTTTTCTCCTCTTTTGTATTTTTCAGCTATTAAGATGTTAAGTAATCCATCGAGATTCAGCAGACTTTCCATGTATATGACCCTGATGAGGACTGCCTGCAGAGACATGTAAAAAAGAAGAAACTACAATAAGATTCTCCAAAACATGCATCTGTTTAGAGTTTAAAATTGAGAAAAAAATGTCTGATATATGGCAACAGATGATATGTAATTTCTTTTTTTTTCTTTTGCTTGTGTGGTGGAAGCTTCACAACATTTTCACAATTTGCTAACATCTATTGATTTAAAATTGCTTGTAAGATACTTAAAATCTATAAAGGTTTAGGAGCTCAGAGAAGGGAGATAGAAACATAAACATTTACTTCATCGGTAAGACATTTTGAAATGTACCAGTTATTCAAAACAAAGTGCATTTCTATATTTATATGTAAGAGATTAAACTCTTTACTAAAAAATGATGACGCTTACTTGAATAAAACTTTGAGATATTATTTCACTGTTTTAGGCTCTCTGTTTTATATATTTCTGTTTGTTGGCACCATTACATATATATACATATATACACATATACACACACACATTTATACACATATAACGTTGGAAATGGTATCTCATTGTATCATTTAGACTAAGTTTTTTTTCTCTGGAAAAAACAGTCAATTTTAATGTCAGGTTACACATTCATTTCATATCACAGGCTTATCTTGCTGCATTCATAATAGAGGGCATTCAAAAACATCTAATGTGTCTAAATGCCTGACCAAACTAATCTATTTGATACATGTATAGTTTTTGCATTACTCATTTAGACAAGATATAAATTCATTCGTTAATATTTTTCATAATGTAACAGAATTTTAACATATTATCTGCTCAATTAAATTTTAACATATAAATTGTACAAATAAACTATTTTCATAAAGCAATAGGGTAAAATCAAGATGATAGACATCCTCCGCTCCACCAGGGGGCAGCCCTGAGTTTTCATTCAGCCTGTTTGAATTTAGTAATTTTATCTAGCTGTCTGAGACAAACAGGAGTAACCACCAGCAGTGTGTGTGTGTATGAGTGCTTGTGTGTCTGTGCGCCGGAGTATTAGACAGAATTTTTTGGGGTGAAAATGCATCCAGTCAGAGTGTCAATCCCGTCGTTTCGTTCAGAAAACAACTCGAACGAGAGAGGATACACGGTAAGCCCCCCACCACTAACCTCTGAGTCTCCGTCGCCTGCTCTGCTTCTGTCATCAGTTTTTATTGTCAACTTCGATGTGGTCTCCTCTCCTTTTCACTTAATATTCGTCTTATTTAAAGAGTCTGTTTTTCTGTGGTTTGGATCCTCACACCAGCCTTGAACTGACCGCTTTTTCACTGTAAACAATCCACTGATTTCTGACTCTGTATCCAGCTATATCAAATATCAGTCATTTTGACAACAGCAATGTGACCTGGTTGCACTAAACGGCAAGAACAAAGATTAAATTGGAAGAATATAATATATAATATCCAAATAATTTTCTTTAAAAAAAAAATATAGTTTTCATTTCAATTTATTTTTATATTTTGTGCCATTTTTATTGTATGATATTGTGACCCCAGTGAATAATCTTTGTGTCTACATTTTTTTAAAACCTTTTTTTGTAAATAGAATACATTTAAGTAGCATCTTTCTAGATTTACTGACAACCACTGACCAACAGATTTCATAGCATCTCTATTTTAAAAAAAATAAACAGCCCATTCAACACTGTCCACACATTAGAGGACACTTTGGAGTTCAAGAAATCACTGGAAATGACGCAGTAAGATATTTGTCACAATAGCAGGTGGCATCATTTTGGAGAAGCCTCTGCCCTGTTTTTAATCTCATAATACTTATTGGATGAATCATCATGACACAATGTATGATGAATTGGATGTAATCACATGAAGGAGTTTGGGGTTAAAAACCTTGACAGTCCAGTATTCCAGGAATTATATCTCCTCTCTGCTTCCTTAAAAGAAACGGATACCATTACAACATCTTAGTCCAGCTCATAGTAGATGTTCAATGATTACATTTAGCTGCAGTGACCGGGTGTCCCATCTGGTGAACTGTGTTTTTATCCATACAAATGTTTTTAATCTGCGCCAGTAAAACAAACAGTCACTGCTTGTATGTTTTATTTTTCCTCATGTGTAAAAGTTTTTTTGTTCAGGATTGCATTAGCAGCACGGCTGTCGTTTAAAGTGAAGTTCCTCGCTGACATAATACAGTGTACGGGCAGGAACGGTGACGTTTATCTTGTGAGTCTTTTACGGAAGAATCCAGCTGAGGAAAGGAAGTAGACAACCGTGTGTTTAGGGATGTCAAGCGTAACTCTGACTGACACCCACACCAGACAGATGTTTCCTCTTGGTATCTAGCTGACATCAGCATTAACAGTCGGATGCTGGCCGAATGAGATATTCCTTAAACAAGCAGCACTGACATTTTTTTCTTTACTGTCTTCCAGGTGTTTAGGATCGATGTGCTCATGAATGGCAGACTTCATTCTGTTGAGAAACGCTACAGTGAATTACACGCTTTGCACAAAATGGTGAGATTTACTGCATCCCCTACATTTTGATTTAAGCTATTTGTGGTCTTTGTGTTACCTTTTAGTAATTCATATGAATTGGTTATACATTCATGATTTTCCCCCCAAAATGTCAAGACTTTGCCTGCATCATTTAAAATAAAATTTAGTTTCCACAGACACACATTTTAGAAAAAAGCTAGTTTGATGAAGGCATCTCAGGCTCTGAACATTTCTGACCGAATTTTATCTTTTCACAGCTGAATACTGAGTCAACTCATTGAAATAACAAAAGCAGTCCTAATTCAATGACTCTTATTTACATGTTTTTTTTGTTTATGCAAAGCTGAGAGGAGCACAAAAGACAGTGCAGTGAATAATCGGTGTCCTTTGTGGTGGTTCAAGTTTGATGCTGTAACTTGTCAGATGAGTTCCTCTTTCTGTCCTGCTTATTTAAATGGAGCTGCATGGTGTGTATAGACCTGTGCAGGAGGAAATAATGAAATGCTCTATGATCATAAGCTGATGCACATGGTGCATGGATGCAAGGAATGCATTTTAAATATTAACATAGACTTTATTTATAGGGTTTATGGTTATAAAGGTTGGTCAGAAAACCTTCATTCCCCTCAGTTCTTTCTGTGATAACTTTATTCTGTGAAAATTACTCCCCAGTAAAGACTAGGGGGGTACAGACAACTGATTAATAAGATCTAAATTAAGTATTACTTGTCCAAAGAAATGTGATATTTTTCAGGCTCTTTGGTCTGCACAGATATTAGGTCACATGAAAGATCCTGCTTCTGTCTGAGTATTATTTTACTGTACTTCCTTATTTTAAATGTTATCATAATTAAATGGCTACCTATCTGGCAGTTGCCCTGTATTGCTTAGAGCTCATATTAGCCTAATTTTACTCAATCATAAGACTCAGTCTGCCTGAAGGATAGAGATCACTGTTCAGAGCAGCTGAACTTGTTAAATGGTGACAAACGGCTCATGTGCTTCCAACGAAACTGTGGGAGGCAGCACTACTCCTCCACCTGTAGGAGTTCACTGATCTGATTGGTTGTCCTGAACGTTTTTTTAATTTTTAAAAATCCTTGCATTTTTTCTAGATTGCTCTTCTAGAGAAAATTCTAACAAATCTGGCATTTTGGGCTTGTGTACGAGGGCTGAATGTCAAAGCAAAGGCTTGTATTTTTAAAGACTGTAGGCTTTACAGCACACTGTCTTACACTTACATGTCATGTTTCTGTTAAAAATAATTCCAGTCATTCCAGAAATGAAAGGCTTCTCCCTTTGGATGTTTATACAGATTTATCTGTGTAATTTTCCTTAGCTCAGCATTTATTATTATAAAAAGGCTTGTATGAACATTGTTTTTATAAACTGAACTCATGTGGATTAATCTTAATTGGATCATGATAAATCGGCCTGAAGTAATTATGTCTGAATTGACTTAAGATTACTTGGTTGTTTTCTCTATTTTTGACTTTACTGTATCGCCATCGTTGCTTCATGGGATTTAGGTCATACAGTATCTGTCTGAGTGCCCAGATCAGGATGGTCATTTTTTTAAGTTCTGTAGTAATCAGGTGTATTTTTGATCATTAACCTAAATAATTCTGCTTTTGTATGAATTTGTATAAATAATTTTTTATGAATTAATTCATTAAGCCACACTGTTGAAAATAAAGCAGCGTGCCCACCTCCCACATACTTTAACTTTGTTGGAATTCCTTCACTTGTTTGTTTTGTCTTCACAAAGTTTCTACAAATAGATGCACGAGGGCTTCCTCTCACACACATTTCCAGCTGCTGTTCTCTTTCTGTGCACAATCCTCTGACAATTATCCCATTTTTCCTAAATGTGCTGACTGGTTGTGTCTGAATACTTTTTGGTCCCAAAGATGATATTTTTTAAGCATTTTTTTTTTCAATCTTCCAGCTAAAGAAGAGCATAAAGCCTCCTGAAATCCCTTCTAAGCATGTCAGAAACTGGGTTCCCAAAGTCTTGGAGCAGAGGAGGCAAGGCTTGGAGCTCTACCTGCAGGTACTTCCACATCTGTTCGGGCCATCAAGTTAAGAGCTGAAATGTTTAGTTTGTATCTTATAGAGTCTCTGCTTTGACCACGTAGAAATTTTGTCTAAGCCAAAGTAAACACTGAAACCAGAGGAGGTCAAGCCGGGCAGTCGGAGCACTTTGGGTTTGTCCCGCTGCCTCATGCACTCACTGAAATTTGCTTTTGTTTTGTCAGACTATAATTATGGAAAATGAGGTTCTTCCAAAGATATTCCTGGATTTCCTGAACATCCGCCATTTTCCTTCAGTGCCAAAAACCGAGAGCTGTGGGTGAGTTGAAACTGCAGGTTTGCTCGGAAATAAAAGAGCAATTTGTGGCAGTTTTTTTGTTTGTGGACGCGTTTGGTTTCCCAGGAGTGAGCAGGACTATGTGGCCTAACTTTCAGTTCTGTCTTTAAGGTCCTTTGATACAGAATCGATGGAATCCAGGTGAGTCATTTTGAGCTTCCTCATATATGTGAGCCAGCCGGTCACATGCTTGGTGCGTACTTTAACCAGTTAGATCATTGTTTGCTGTTCTCTCGACTTCTGACTTCTTCTTTTTGGACTCTCTTTCAGTAAACTTTCTCATCAGCCGGTCATGCTGTTTCTCAGAGACCCCTACCTGCTGCCATCTTCACACGGTGTGTTCAGGCTTTTTGCATAGTATCCACTGAACAGCATAATACTTAAAGGAGAATTTAGCTTTTTTTTAAACTGGGGTCTGTTTTCATCTTTCCATTGGCTAAATACTGGAGCAATTTTGAAAATGCCTTTCTCCATCACTCACATGTATGAAAGGAAAGATGACAACAGACCCCAGGTTAAAAAAAAGGGAAATTCTCCTTTAAAAATACCACATGTGGTAATATTTCATACATAAAAAGTAAAAACATTCCACTATCTTCTGTTCTTCCAGATCCGTTGTCTAATGTTGTGATTGAAGGTGTGATTCACGGGGTTTTCTATCCAGAACTTCAGCCAAGGTAGAGCTACAGAGACGTATATCATCGCAAATGGATGCTTTGTGTCCTAACACCGTTTCAGGTGTGCACCTGGAAGAAAATAACACGTTTAGAAACACTGAGTCTCATTAGTATGTCTGAAAGCATATGAGAAATCCAATACTTTATTCATTTGACCTCTAACACACAGACACACTAACTCATCCATATTTCCAGGTTCACTCATATTTATAAGTTTTTGCACCGTATTTTTGAAGGTGCAAGATTATTTTCAAGTGTAATAAAACTGAAAAACTGAAATCTTGGTAATAAATGAACAGAAAACTCTGATCTTACAGCAAATAAGACTGTTACCGTGAAGAAATAATCTGTACGGTAACAACTGGAGAGAGAAAGAGGCTTTTCTGTTCATGCAGGAACTGAGACGGGGTTTGGATTTCAGTGAATTGTAGTGGTAAGAACATGATTATGAAGTTCACTGCTGGAGTGTTGAAGTTTTCCAGGGTCAGGAGATGAAGGATTTCCGAGTTGTGATGTGGAGCTGCGTCGTTCATGGCCCGCTAACAGGAAGGTGGCACTCCCTTTGCAGCATCTTTGATGTGGTTTCTTTTAAATTTGTCCTGAGCTGCCAAACGCAGCCAGCTAACTACGTGCAGTGGGACAAAGCGGGAAGAGTTGTGAGCCATGAGTCACATGTTCAGAAATGACTGTGGAGCTTTATCATGGAGCCTTTGAGACGGTATCGGCATGTTGGTGAGCTGTGCTCAGATCTAAGAAGGGATGAACTTAAGGTTTTGGAGAAACAGTTTAAAACAAAACTTGTAAAATTTGCTTTAAACTGAATGGAAAAAGAAGCGTATAACGAGAAGTCATCTACTAACGGGTTCGCTCTGCTTCTCGATTCTGCTCCTTTGAGGGATGTGTCGCGGTTTAGCATCCCTGAATCTGTCGCCACCAGTTTTGAGAGAAATCATAATGACGTGTCACCAACAGGCTGTTTCACATCCTCTTTCATTAAAAGAAAACCCACATTTTTAGGTCAGAGTTTTTGAGGTGCTGTTATGAAGTATTGCTATATTTATGTTACTAAAGATAACTGTTTAACACTAACACCAGTCACGTTGCATTTAAAGTTGAACATGTGATTAAAAGGTTGTCACGAAAACGTTTGAAGACTTACAGCCAGTGAGATGACGTGCAATACAAATAAAATGACTAGAATTTTTTTTTTAATCAACAAAATCTGTGAAACTACAAAGCATCTCATGTTGTGAACACTTGGATAACTTGTAGATTGAGCCACTGTTGCATATATCTGCTTTTTGGATATTAATCATTGAACTGTTTCATGTGCCTGATGACAACACAACTATATGTGTAATTAATGGAAGTAACTCTGACTCTCAACAGTAAAGATTAAATCATGGTTTTGTTTTAGCAAAGTCAATAATTTCCTATTAATTGATCAAAAAGAATTGTGTTTATTTTGTGGAACACTGTGCTCTGTTAAATGTCATGTCTGTGCCATCATGCCAAACTACAGTGAACACTGAGATTTTACCGTAGCACTTTAACACCAACGTTTTGTGAACCTCCACCAATAAAATTCAATATTTCCACAAACCTTGTTGCCGGACTCACAGGTCAAGTTGATTTAATTAAATAAAACATCAAATTTATTGACGTTGTTAGAAAAGAGACTAAAAAAGGTTGCTGACAGACTTACAGTAGTTATTTTCCATCAGCTGTTTTTCCTCACATTGTAGAAAAAGAACGAAAATTACAACAAACTAGTCAATTCTTTTAAAAGCCGTCATTTAAATTCAGTTTAACACTTTCACCTGTTTCACATCAGTTTAAAAAAAAGCAGCAGGTCTAGTTTACCATATTCATAAGTTCCATATTATGCCTGGTAGCTCTGCTGAGTATTTATTTCCCATCATCCATCCATATCTGAACACAATATATTAATGTACAGCTGTGACTGAAATGCATCTTCTGCAAGAAAGTACAAACTTTTGACTGAATATTGGGAAATAATCTGGAATGCCGAATATTTAAGGCGACGTCCCAGGCCAGTAACAGTCATGTAACACACCAGTTGGCATGTGTGCTTCAGTAATTTCTTCTGTATTCGTTGGGTTTTAAAGTTCTCCGTGACCAACTTCATCTTTAAGCCGCTCGTCTTGGCTGCCTTCCTCTTGAGGTTCTTTCATGTTGGCAAAGGCCACTTCACTTCTCAGCTGGTCCAGAGGAGGGAGACCAACCAGCAGGTTTCGCACTGCGATGGCCGTCATCAAAAATCTACAAGACAAAATAATCAAACTGACACACCTTCGTCTTTAAACCACAGTAAAGCCTAGCGGTTAGCGTCGTGCTAACACTCACCCCCTCCTGATCGTATAGTACTTCTTCACAGCAAAGCGGTCCAGTCGCTCCAGCACGCCAGCCTCTCGGCGCTTCTTCACCTCCTTCATCCGGCGCTGCCTTTTCAGGAACAGCTGCACGATGGGGTCGGTGGCGTTGACCTCTGCTCCTTCATCATCGTCCGCAGCTATGAGAGGCTGCAGCTCAGGAGGAAGAGGCTCCGTTTCTGTGGGGTAAGTTGGACCAGTTAACTTCTGATGGGACTGCCTTGAGCTTTTAAGTAGGATAACTTTATAGGTGCTACTCGGAAAATTAGAATATGCTGGAAAAGTTGTTTTATTCAGGCAATTCTACATAAAAGGTGAAACCAACACATTTTATGTACTAAGCACAAATGCAGGATTTTACTTTCAGAGGCCTGACATTTTTGTATTTAAATTAAATTTTTTTATTGATTTCAATCAATATTCTAATGTTCTGAGTTTTTTAATTTGGGGTTTTCCAAAGATGCAAATCTTTATCAGGAAAATCTAAACAAATAAAAGCAGAAATATATTGATTTGTGCATTTAATCTGTGAAGTTAAGTTACAGGAATGCAGGCACTTATTCAGAATATTCTAATTTTCTAAGTAATACCTGTAACTTAACTTCAACCTAATATTTCAGCTTTTATTTGTTTAGATTTTGCTATAAATCAATAAAATTTGTTATTTAAATACAAAATGTCAGGCCTCTGAAAGTAAAATCTTGCATCTGTTCTTAGTAGCTACATAAAATGTTTTGATTTCACTTTTTATGTTGAATTGCCTGAATAAAACAACTTTTCCAGCATGTTCTAATTTTCAGAGTAATACAGTAGCTGTATATTCTTCACTGACATGTCAGGTCTATTAGATTCTTATATAGTGTATCAATCAGAAACATTACGAACATCACAGCAAGCCCAGCAGAGACGAAACATGAAGAACAAAGAGAAAAGAGCACAGCTCTTAGCATTACTGTATCAGTCTGAAAATACATGAAGAGATAAAAACTGTTCGCCAAAATGCCGCCACGTTTTTAAAAGCATCCTTCATGCTGATGTTTTCACCTGTTCCGTTTCTGACGCGCTCCTGCAGCTCATACAGCTTCGTGAAGTTCTCTTGTAGCGCCGCCTCTGTGGTGTTGACGTAGACGTACATGTAGCACGACGGCTCCTCAGACAGAGTGTACACCTTGTGGTAAGCACCAGCAGGAACCTGCACACACACACACACACACAATGTACAGGGTCTCACATGTCAGAAAAAATGTTAATATATCTTTACATGTATGTTTAAACATTTCTGCATATTGTCTATTTAATATAATAAACTTTTTATTAATTTCACTCATTTACTTTTCTCTTGTTCCTTTCCATGTCACTCTAACCATTTCCCATCTGTGCTTTTCTAGTCTCATGCTTACTCCCTGCTGTTGCCCACAGTTTTGTGGCTATAACCATGTAAATCTTATTAAATTTGAGTCGCCTTAAGTTAATTCCTTCACCCGCTGACTAATCGCTGTGGTTTCAGTAACTTGTAAGGCAGGTTTTTTTCTCGTGCTATGAATTTGTTGAGAGCAGTTGGGCAACTTCACACAAACACACAGCCATGAGGTTGGCGAGCAGACAAATCCTTTGTTACACATACTGGATTTCTCTCTAAAACTGGGAAATGAGGAAAAGCAAGAGGAAAAACAATAAAAGGAAAAATAAAGGGGTAAAAAGTGAGTAATTTCTACAATATGAGATTAAAATACGAACAAGATAAATAAGGCGTTACAAAATCAAAAAAGAAACTGATCAAACCAATGAAAAACTGGTTCTGTGCTTCAAAAAACTGTGCAGAAATATGCTGGTTCAGCTGTATTACATGTTCTGAGACAGGAAGACACAGTTGGCAGTTCCTGCTAGAAGCTGCTTTCATCCAAAACAAGACTGGACAAAAAACTATTTTAAATTCGTTTCGTTAACTTTTTTCCAGGTTAAATACTCATTAATAGATTCATTATTCTTAGTGGCCCCGTTTCTGTGTCTGTGTTAGTGAGGATGGTGTGTAGCAGTACCTGTATCTGCTGACCAGGCTGCAGAGTGTAGTTCTTTCTCTCCTCCACCACCTCCACATTCACTTGCCCCTGGAGCACGTGGATGCTGGTGTTGCCCAGATCTTCACTCACAAAGTTTTCCAAGTGCAAACCTGAGACGTAGCATGAGGTCAGTAAGCTGCAGTCATTCTTTCCAGGCGTTAGAAAAACGGTAGAAAGAGAGGTGAGCAACCTGGGAAATCGGCTATGAAGACGATCTCCGTCTGATTGTCCAAACTGCCCTCGATCTCCTGGAACTTGGTCCTCCAGGGTGAGAGGTCCACCAGCAGAGGCATCAGCCACTGGTTTGGCTGGAAAGGCGACCAGTCGGCCTTCACGATGTCCACACGGGGATCGAAGATCCTTAAAGAAGAGGCATGTTTTATTCCACTTTATCCTGCTTTATAAACATCGTCGTGTGAAAAAAAATGCTGCCGTACCGTTGCTGGAAGCGGTCGTTGATCGACACCCAGATATCAAAGTAGATTTCTGGATCAGAGATGTTGTAGCTTGGCAGTAAGTGGCTGAGGCACGTCGCGTACTGCTTTAGCATGTCCCCGTGGTCTTTCCAGCGACGGCTCTGCGTGAACACCTGCACAGCGCAGACAAAATGAATGAGACTTATCATAATACGTCAAATAGTGCTCATCAGAATAAAATGACGTAAACTGGGTTTGTTTTTCCTTTTCCCCAGTAACTCACTCCTGGGTTCAGATATCCAATTTCACCGGTTTTCCCGTCTTTGTAGGTGATCTTGACGTGCTGATGTGTGCGGGAGTGAACCATCATGTCCCATGAGTAGCCATACAGACCGTTAGTCCAGTTGTTGTAACCCTGAATTTAAAAAAAGTAATAAAATATGAGGATTATATAAAATATCACACCAATATTTTCACTCTTAAATTTCAGAGTGAATGTGAAAATAAATGTTTGCTTGCTTATGTATTTTTAAAGGGGTAGAATTACACTGGTCAGACTTCTTCCTACTCCTCATTGATCATGTTTCTTTTATAATAAGATTTGTTATAAATCCAATCCAATCCACTTTATTTCTATAGCACATTTCAAAAACAGAACTTTTCCAAAGTGCTGAACAAAAAATAAAAGCAATAGATAACTACTATAAAGATAAAAAATATATATTCTACTACTACTTTAAAAATAATAAAAACAGAAATGAAGAAACAAGATAAAAAGTAAAATTGATAAAACTAAAATTAAAATTGATAAAAGGCAAAACATAACGTGAATAAAATAAATAAAATACAAAAAGTACGAAAATAAAAGAGAGGATCAGGCAACTCATGCGGTGTTAAAAGCTAAGAAATAAAAGTGGTTCTTAAGACGAGACTTAAAACAAACAAACATAAATGATACAAATTTTGCTGGTTCTTTTTTTTTGTTAATATGTCCAAAGTAAACCATTCACTTGTGAGTTTGGGTTATCTGAGACTGGAAGATAAGTCTGCTTTTTCAGATGACACAAGTCCGAGCCACTGTTTGCTGCGAAACGAATGTTGACTCTTATTGGGCAACATCGACTCAGCCACCTCATAGAGGGTTTAAAAGGGCTTTTCTGATCACTCATTGCAAACGGATGACTTAAAAAACTAAAAACAAGTTAAAACAATGCAGCATTTTAAAAAAAGAACTTGCAAGGAAGCTTTACCTGTGTGATGAAGTGGGAGTAAGGCATGAAGAACTGTTCAATGATGTACAGAATGGTAAAAATGGCTCCCAGCTTGTGTTTAAGTTGTGGTTTGGAGGCTCTGACAGCAGCTGGGGTGTCCTGCTGCTCAGCAGGGGGGGGGTTACGGTAAACACAGGAGCTGCTGGGCTGAGGCTCTGCTGAAGTCAGAGGCAGCACTGCACTGAGGAATGATGGGAAACGGCCAAAAAACCTTCTTGGCCAATCAGGGTAGCAAAAGAGAGGACTGGTTGCAAGCATTGTGTAGGAGAACATCCCTGAGGAGGATTCACATGATCAGACTGAGGTCAAATTAGACCAAATATATGAACAAAAAGGCTTGAATTCACTTGTGGAAACAAGGCAGTGGATGAGGGATTCACACTAACCGATGCTGAAGAGCTGAGAGTTCATGCAGTGGAAGTAAGAGACGAATAAAAACGCATAAGGCCGCGTGGCATTGAAAAACAGCAGATAACCAGCGGTGAGATCCAGAAACAGCCCGCCTCCGTGGACCACCAGCAGACTCACTAAGTCCACAGGAAGAATCACTCTAAAAAAGAAAATAATGGTTACTGTATGACCAACCTGCCCGGTTGCATAAAGTTATTACAGGCTGCACCTACTTGAAAGGATCAAAAAGCCAATGATGTGCCAGGTATGACATCGAGTATCCCTCCACCCAGTCTGCATCCAGCTTTTTGATTCCAGCAATGAAGTAAACTATGAAAATCTTTAAAAAAACAGGAATATAAATCGTTAATTCACATATGTGCATCAGTTGTTCATCTATTCAGAAAAAATGACAGAGACAAACCTGTGTCCTCAGAAGGGTGTAATTCCAAAGAGGCACGTGAGCGTTTCTAATAGACGGCCTTCGCAATCCATCAACTGACCTACATATATACACACACACACGAGTTAGAAGCTGTCAATCACACACCAGGAGGTAGATCAACTAGCATCACCTCACCAGTATCTGTTTCCATCCATGAGGGTGAGCTGAAATCCAATGAGGCCATAGAGGTAAGAGTGGTTGTTCCACGCCGTTTTGTCCAGAAAGAAGACGTACCAGTATGTGGAGATGAACATGAGGCAAGACAGGCGGTAGAAACAGCCAAGCATGATGCCCAGCGCACCTTTTAATGGAAACAAACACAGCTTCTGTTTGAGATCAGTATTTTCTCTCTCTCCATCCTCGCTAGGCCTCTATAGACCCCTGAGTGGCATGGAGGGTGTAACTTAAGGATGCAGTTTTTTATTACAGGGAAAGTACAAACATTTTACACCTTCATTGTTGCAAAATGTGTAATCCTAAATCACTCGATACTTTAAAGTCCTATCACTGAGGTTATTCTATAAAATGACTGCAAATATTCAGACTAGGGATAGAAGAATACCACTCTTTTCCAAACTGTTACGATACCAATACTTGAATCTTAGTACATGCCGATACCAATACTTCTACCACACTAAAAAAATGCAAAGAATTGGAAGACAGGTTTTATTTTCTGAACAAACGATGGTAAAATAAATAAAAAATAAAATATAAATAAAAATGACAACATAACTAAAATTTCAAGTGAAAATAAACATTGTGCATAATAAATTGGGATCAGTTCCTGGTATCGATCGACTTTTAGCAGTACAAGTTTTTTATAACGGTATCGGTACCGATATCTAAATGATACAACCCTGATTCAGACTCAAAAAAAGTTAGTTTCTGCAGATGGGGTGTGACCCTTCAACCTAATCTCTGCAACCCACCAAGAAACATCACCAAATAGACCAGGTACATCCAGTCCAATGGCAACGGCTGCAAGAAGTTAAAGAGAGGAAAGCGACACACGGGGGCCCCATCCAAGTACTTAAAGTCCAGATGACTGAGACCACGTTCCTGTGTGATATCAATAGTCATCAGCAGACCTGCACAAAACAAAGATGAACACTTTGATGAGAATGGGCACTGTATTTAAACAGACTCAGTAAGCAGAGGGTGATAATTTACCAAACAGGCAGCGGAAGATGCCCAGAGATGCTGGGTCTGTAGGGCGGTTCAGCAGGGCTACCAGGCTCTGCCAGGAGCTCAGGTCCTGCTTTCTGAATCCAAAGATCTGCTCCATTTTGCTCTGGCTCTGTGCTTGGTGGGATTGGGGAGTTGCATCCTTCTTTGCGGCTTGTTTTTCTCCATCACTGCTAACAAGAGCACCTGAGAATTATAAGATCACAAAGTTGCGTTTATAACTAAAAGAAAAATGAAGCTGTTAGGTGTTAACACAAGGTGAACGTACTTTGCTTTGAATGGAAACGTTACATGTTTTACAAAACCTCCAGCGCTTGTTTGTACACGGAGCAAGGTCGTGGTTTAGGTAACTGCTCGTTAAATGCTGGAATCACTGGTAATTACTATGGAGAAACAACAACACTGCTGTCACTTCTAACAATAACCTCACCTGCAATAGCGTCTCTTGCCTCCATAACTCTAGATGCTGGGATTTGGTTCGGGACGGGACGGGATGGGGGGTCTTTTCTCTGCTCTCCCTGCCCCAGGTGGAGGAGTCCTTCGTGAGGAATGGGACAGTCAAAGTTTACGTGTCACAGTCCCGCATACACACACAGGTTTTGTCAGGCAGAAAGGAGGACGGTGCTGGAGGGATTGGAAGGTTGTGAAAGAGGTACTCGCTGCTTATTGGCTGGTCCAGTAAAGACCGCACCTTCCTCGCGTCACTTCCGGGTAGAGTGTTCATGGGATTTTAAAGCATTAAAATTGCATTTTGTTGCCCAGATAATGTTTAAGAGTTATAATAATACATGTAATGGAAGTCAGGTTTTAAATTTTATAAAT
>JAVQJG010119591.1:0-31500 GCA_036024015.1 Craterocephalus amniculus
TCAGATGGTCTCTATCTGCATGCGCACATCTGTGTTTCTGCTCTCTGTGCCTAACCAAGGAAGATAAGACCTTTAACAATGGCAGGTCAAGATAATCTCTTCTCTACAGATTATGTGTATAATTTACTCATACCATGCTTTGTTTTTCTTGAACAATACAGTTTCTTTAAGCGGGTTCCACTCATTAACTACTGAGTCATGCTTGTGTTACTGTGTAGCCTACTCTTTTTTCTCATCATCTCTGCGGTCACTCTACTCTCCATAAGTATTATAATATGACTCAGTGTGAGGAAGTAAAATGATAGAAAAACTCTGTATTAAGCATCACAATGATTATATAGTTTATGCGTTTATGGACTGAAAATGAATCCCAAGAAAAAGTTGGCACGTGCATAAAAGGGTTGCCTGTTAGTGCATGTGATTCCTCAGATCTCGTTCATTTCTGTTACATTTTGGACACTTTTCTAGGCTGACATTGTTTCAGTTTCTCTGCCCCCCTCCACCCTCGTCCATCAGTTATGCTGGCGTGTCTCGCCCCCTCTTACTGGAATGAGTCCCTCACAGGACAGAAATAGAGCAGAAGGGCGCTGACATCAGTGCCAGCAAGCAGCTGTATCTCCCTCAGACTTCTCGAACACAAAGTTTTCAGGTGAAACTTGCACGCGGTGAAGATGTGTCACGTATTTTAAACGCCTACATATTTAGTTAAACTTATTTTTCAGAGGAAAGAATGTGAACAGACATCCTGCAGACGCTGCGCTCTTCAGAGGAGGACGTGCGTAAACCTAAATAAAATGCGCACCGTTGTCTCGTGCATAAAACAAAGACATTTCTTTCACGTATGCTTTGTTACACAGCTTTCACCTCGCTTTCTCACACTCACAAGCGCACACTCATTTGGAAAGTTGCGTGACAGTGCGCTGCAGTTGCTGCGTCAGAGGACACGTAACGAGGTGGCCTGAATCTGACCGGGAGGGGGGCGGACAGACAGCAGTTTACGCTGCAGGAGACAGCAGGACCACTATCACCGAGCACCGACACTTGCTGCACCGCCAAGGTAAGCCGCTGTCTGTTGTCAGGTAGATTCCTCTGTCCGATGCCAGCCGGTTTAACACGAGGTCCTAAACCAGAGCGCAGTGCGTCAGAAATTCACGAGGTAAGTTCGCTGATACGTCGCTTGTCAACGCGCCAGGGAGTAGCTGCACAGAAGATGGAGTTTGAATCTGGAGAATACGTTGAAACAGATAAAAAGTAGGACGCACATCCTACTTTATTTTGAACGTCTCACATCTTCTCATTGATTTCATTGATAAAAACAGAACAGTAAGATTGAAACCATCTGCAGTGTGGGGTACAGAAAAGGGTGTGGCTCTTTATATATAGAGATCCCCCCACCTCCCTCCAATTCCACCCCCTCCCTCCAGAATCTAGATTATGACATTAAGTCAAACTTCATGCTATTTTAAGAGAGCTACTGCTGCCTTTAGCACCAAAACTTTGGGGGAGGTTTTCATTCATGTTCTCTGTAACTGCAGCTGAAGAGATTTTGTATTTATAAACAAGCATCTCTCTTTTAAACTACTTATTCTCCACTTTTTTCATTTCTATATTTAGAAGTGAAGTAAAGTTAGCAAAGGTAGCAGCTAGGCCTCCTCCATATGTTTGACCTGGGTGAATGGCTGCACTGTTGTATGAGCATGTGGAAAATGTGACTAGTTTGTTTCCCAGCAGGGTAATTGAATGTATGTTCCATCTTACATCAAGTCACTAGACTTTAGACTCTTGTACAAAATGGTGTCCTTGTTCCTTTTTTGGTCATAATCTGCTTCGCTATTTTACGTGATTAACAGGCTGACAGGCAGCTCTCCAAACAAACCTCACTGCCTTTAGCCAGGAAAGAAGGGACAGTAATGTTGTTCCTCACATCTTAATTTCCTGCACATTTATAAGGGAACAACAGGCTTTACAGAGCAGGGATCTTTCGCAGTGCTGCCACCACGTCAGCGTTTCTCTTTCTCTCTACAGGCCTGAAACTACTCATTTCTGGGCAGAAGATCACAGAAGACCAAAGATAAAAATGGTAAGTGGACAAGACTTCTTCTCAACCAGCACATATTTGTCATCGGTGAGGTTTGTGTGCTGCTGAATGAGGTGAAGCTAGACGGGGTCATTTGCTGGCATCATATCAGTTCTCCACATTATAAAGCTGGCAGTGTAGGGTGTCACTGCTTCCTGTGTCTGCACATCTGATAGAAACCGATGATATCATCTTTACAAAGTCATTGATGGGCATCCATCTTTACAAAGTCATCGACTTTAGAATTATTCAAGGCTATGGGGGGCATCCATCTTTACAGTCCAAGTTAAAAGCCTTGAAACTAAGTCTTAAATGTACTCTGCGAAGCTGAGGCAGCTAACAAAACAAGCTGGACGGAAGCAGAAAGAAAGGAGAAGACATTTAAATCATAATTAAAGTTCCCATCAAGACTCCACACAATCATGAACTATCTGATACGTTTAGTCGGAGCCTTGTTGCTAAGGGCTTGTATTTGTGGTCCTGTTGCTATGTTGGTGAAGCTCCCCAGCTGTTGTGTGGAGTGATAACTACTGTACATGTCTTGTGGTCCCTTAGCAGGGAGGAGAGCATGTTCTGGCTGAAAGCAGCAGTAATCTGCATGACTGCAGCTGTAATATGAGCTATCAATACATTTATCCATCTATTATCTGTACCGCTCATGCAGGCTCAGGGTCGCGGGTGGGCTAGAGCCTGTACCAGATATTATCAAGAGGTGGGATACACCCGGGACAGGTCGCCACCATCCATACATTTACTGTTTTATTTTTCTTGAACATCCCACAGTGAATAATTTTGTTTAGAAAAAAGTTTACAGGACCAATGTGAGGACCTGTAGGGTAATTTTTAATGCAAGAAGTAAGAGCGGAGCTGGACATGTACAGGCTTTGTATTTTCATTGTATTTGGGCTACTGCATGTCAGACCCTTGTAAAGACAGGTGGTCTGTGTGCAACCTGACTCCTGCTACGTGCACACACACCCTTTCCTACTCTATGCATTCAAATGAGACACACACGCACACACACACACACAGGAGGGAGTGTTCAGCTGCTGTCCCACGGTCTGACCATGGCCACTAACTCATTGCAGGAATGCCTCCATGGATGGAAGAGTGGCTTAAGCTAAAGCTGCACAGAAAGTTGGATATATAGTTGAAACTAGTGATTTTGCCTAGTTGGGAAGGTTTACTATTCTCTGTCTCACTTTTATAAATCATCTGAGATTTTCGAGGGACAACTTGCAGGTGACAGACTTTTTGAAGGACCAGCGTTGGTTCTTAACATTAAAGTCTTGAAAGTTATATAACATGAGTTTGTTGTTCTAGTTTGCACGTCGAATCAAAAACACAATAAGCCAAAAATGGTATTTGCACCTATTTAAATCATAAATAGTGGTATTACATAATATTTAGTAGAGTGTTTGGTGTCAGAGGACATTTGTTTTTTTTGTTGTCAAGCAGAAACTATTACTTTAACCCCAACCTTGGCAAGTTACTGATAAATTGTACATTCTGTGGACGAGCAGCTGCTGTGTGTTAGAGGCCAGGACTCAAACCTCCATCGGAGTCACAGCTGCTGTTTATCTCATTATTGCTGCTAGTTTAAAGTAATTTCCGGACAGCAAGGACACAACAGCAGAAAGCAGAAAATGTGCTTAAAAATGGTGCACTTTGATTCAAGTGTTGTATTTCATCCATGTTACATTATTTCATGAATTATCAACTAAATTGAGTCTAACATTTGTGGATGAGTTCATAATTTATTGTGTTCATTTTGTAGATCCTACATTTCAAAAGGTTTTTTGTTTATCCATACATAGTTGCTTAGCCAACTGATAAGAAACATGAGCGACATCAAGAGTAAATTACTACAGCACATTTCACGTACAAGTGCTTCATAAAAAGCAATAAAAGCATTACAATGGGGCAGGAGAACATTAGAAAGTATATTAAAAACAAACTTTAATGAGAAACAGGAGACACAATTACTATTCTGTCACAACCTCTGTATGAAACAGACGTAAAGAACCTTCTCAGAATCTTCTCCTCTTTAGATTAGACTGCTTAGTGGCATGACAAGGTTACAGCAAACAGTCCTCGTCAGCCATCTCAGGCCCCAAAGTACACAATAACAATTTCAACATCTGAGGCTGAAACCAAGTTAACTATAACATGTTTCAGAAAAAATAAATAAATCTAGCAGTATGTGTTAGATTTGGCTTAAAAACTTACAAATATGTTTGTTTGTGAGCAACTGCTGTCACTAATATAGAACATGTAAGGCCCATTCCTAAAAAATATCTCAAACAAGTGTGCACAAACACATGATTGAGAACGGTATTTTGTTGTTGATAAAAAAACCCAGCATCATATTAAGCATGAACTTAATTTATAGTTTGTCTTTACAAATTTATGAGCTTAGAAATTCACACAAAAATTTAAGTCATGTTTTTTATTCTTTCTGGTATTATTGTTGCTAATGTATTATATCCAGACTGAAGAGATTATGTAAGCACCACCTTATTGTAGCCTCAACTTAGCTAGCCACTACTGTTGGTATTATAAGATAAGGTTGAGGCCCGAAACTAAAACATCCCAAACAAAAGATATTTGCAGACATGTACAGTAGAAAGAGAGATAATTGGACAATGTAACTGTAAAGTGAAACGTTTCTCAGCCTTGTCCTGTCAGGTCAAAATTAGATTAGCTTTCTCCCCTTCACTATATTGTGTTGAAAATAAAACAGCGTGAGTCTTGATTTTCCTCCAATGACAGCAGAATCCACACTGCCTTGCTTCTCTTACTGATTTTCTATTTGTCTTAAGTACAGTAGAGCTCTGTCCGCTTACGTTCAAGTTATTTCCATTTTCAAATACCATAATCGAATATCATAGAAATATAATTTATTTTTCCTACAGGTGTTCAGAGGCACAATATCAGATGCCCCGGACTTTGATCCCAGTGCTGATGCTGAGAGCCTTTACAACGCTATGAAAGGCATCGGTGAGAGCTTCACCTTTCTGTAATTCTTGCCCATGGTCACTTCCAGGCTCGTATGAATGTAATATGGTCTGAGATCATTGTTTTGTCTTTCACTGAAAATGGATTTTTTTGTTCCTTAGGTAGCGACAAAGAGGCTATCTTAGACCTGGTGACCTCT
Organism: Craterocephalus amniculus; assembly: GCA_036024015.1. Taxonomy (NCBI): domain Eukaryota; kingdom Metazoa; phylum Chordata; class Actinopteri; order Atheriniformes; family Atherinidae; genus Craterocephalus; species Craterocephalus amniculus. The sequence goes on from JAVQJG010119591.1 coordinate 5,235, forward strand.
CGAAGCAATGCGCAAAGGCAGGAAATCATTGCAGCGTACAAATGCAGTTTTGGGAAGGTACATTTTGGAACTCAGCAACATACTTCAGTGAAACCCCCTTGCTATAATATTTAATAGAAACTAACTTTAACTCCATTCATCAGGACCTGATTGATGATCTGAAATACGAACTCACAGGAAAATTTGAGTGTCTTATTGTCAGTCTGATGAGAACCCGAGCCTACCATGATGCCAAGGAAATCCATGATGCAATCAAGGTAAGATACTTTCCTCCACCTCAGATTCTCTCGTTTCAGTCACATTGATCAAAACCACATTTACCTAATGTTAAAACTCACTCTCTGTTTTTTAGGGTGTAGGAACTAATGAGAGATGTTTGATCGAAGTCCTGGCGTCCAGAAACAACCAACAGATGCATGACTTGGTTGCAGCTTATAAAGATGGTAAGGCATGCTAAGATGATGTTAATTCCAGCTAGATGGACACTGTGTTGCATGCAGCAACATTTCATGCTGACATTTGTGTCTCCAGCCTATGGAAGCGACATAGAGGAGGATGTAATTGCAGACACTTCAGGACACTTTAAGAAGATGCTGGTTGTTCTACTTCAGGTTGGTTCTTTGAAGAGCTGATGTTGTTGGCAGCATAGCATCCAATCATGTGCACAGTGATCATTCTTACATTTTTAAATGCTGGCTGATGTTTTTTGTGTTGTTTTGGTTTGATGCTTCCAGGGGACCAGAGATGAGTCAGGAGTGGTGGATGCAGACCTGGTGCAGCAGGATGCACAAGTAAGAATTGGACATTTTATCATTACTTGTTGCTGTATGTTTGAGTTTTTTTTTCTTTTAAAATCAGCCACCATTTAATACAATATTGAATTTTCTGTGTGTTCTGCAGCTTTAAATAGGAAAGAGAACGACGTAATTTTGTTGGCAGGATGCACACATACTTGTTGTCTCGCCTCTCACCCACTTTCTTTGGAAGTGAAGGCAAGCGTTGTTGAACTGAATTGTCAATCTAATTTCTTGCTTGTTGCTTGCATCAGAAATTTGAAAAATGTTAAACTTTCTAAGTGGCAATGCAGCTGCTATTTACACAGATTCAAGGTGAAAATCTGCTCATTGTAAAATAGATTCTGCTGCAGTATGAATGCCTCCTTGTTAGGTAGAGTTGCAGTTTTCTCCTGCACGATGCCCTGCAGCTCTGTGTTGATTTGTTTCTTAACTGCAAATCCCACTTTTAATGTGTACAGATCTGAGTTGTGACAGGCAAAAATTCCTCACTTTGATCACTTTCTTTTGTCATTTAAGTCAATTTAAATATTTTCACTCAAGTGGCGTAAAACATGTGTGAATTATTATGTAAAGGGTCATTCTTGAACCACTTGTTTATGAAGGTAAACCAAAGCAGTGGGAAATGTCAAATTTCAACTTCAAGGTTTCTTAAGAGGAAAAATCAAAAGCGTTTATAATGTGAGAACCATTAATGTCTTTTGAGTCCTTAACGGAGGTTTTCAATATGGACTAAATAAAAAAAATTAGTTCAGACGTGTAAAATAAAAATAAGCAAATATCTGCTCCACCGGCTTATCTTAGACTCTCATACATTTAGTTTTCTGTTGTGTCTTCCTTTTGTTAACTGTTTTCTCATCTCCGTGTAGGATCTGTATGAAGCTGGAGAGGCTCAGTGGGGGACCGATGAAACCAGATTCATTATGATCCTGGGAAGCCGTAGTGTGGCCCACCTCCGCATGGGTGAGCTCACTGGGAGATTAGCATGACTATGAGGCATCCAAGACATTCCCACACCTACATTATATGTGTTTTCTTTTTCAAACCATTTGAGCCTTTATTTACTTTAGAGATATGAGACGCATATTTAGAAAAATAAAATCTGGATGAAACTGCATTGATACAGACACTTCCAGAATCTGTTCGGCTCTACAATGACACAATTCACAAGTAAACCATTGTAGTACAATTTAAATTATTATTCAAATTGAAAATATAGTTAAGACTGCAGTTTTAAAGAAAAAAATAATTTCCTTACACCATTTTGTCCTTTTTAAAGTTTTTGATGAATATGAGAAGTTTGCGGAGATGTCCATCGAGGACAGCATTAAGAACGAACTATCTGGAGATTTTGAGAGGCTGATGCTGGCCGTGGGTAAGAAACACAACACTGTACCACGGTACATCAACACAGGTGCTATCAAGTTATTAACTTAACATTGTTCTGACTTGTGGTGTTGTTTAACAGTCCAGTGCATAAGGAGTACTCCCATGTTCTTTGCCAAGCGCCTCTACAAGTCAATGAAGGTAAACAGAAGTCGTGATGCTGTCTGCAGACATGTACACCAGCCAGCAGCACCTCATTAGTCGCAGATGATAATCCTACTTTTTCTCCTATTTATACAAGTGTCCTGCAAGTATGCTTATTTAGTGAAAATATACTTATTTCTTAGTGGGACTAAAAGTACACACCTAGTACACTAGTAGTATATAACTAAGCATACTTGTTTATTTCAGAAGTGTATCTTTGGTAAACTTCAACTAACTTTACAAAGTATACTTAAGTATACTTTTATACACTTAAAATGTTCCAGTTTAGTCCAAAGAAGTATTAAGTTAGTATATGTTATATCGCTCTGCACCGAGTAGGATTCAATATAGGTGCTGTATGAATGGGTGTGAATGGGTGAATGAGATATGTAGTGACTAGAAAAGTGCTATACAAGTACAGTCCATTAGCCATTTATAATTGCTGCCATGTCCTCCATTTCCAGGGTCTTGGCACAGCGGACAACACTTTGATCCGGATCATGATTTCTCGCTCTGAAATTGACATGCTGGACATTCGAGAATGTTTCCGTCTCAGATACGAGAAATCACTTTATAACATGATAAAGGTTAGAAAATAAAAACATGTTTCATATGCGCTCAGTATCTGAATGCACTAAGCCACTAATATTACTTTCTGTGTTTCTGTAATTCAGGATGACACATCGGGAGATTACAAGAGGACTCTCCTTAACCTGTGTGGAGGGGATGATGAGTAAGTCACACAGTGGCTGCAGAGAACAGCATCAACCAGTAGGGGATGATAGAGTGCCGCTTTACAGTTGTAGAGCTTCTTCTCCAGTAGTTAAAGATAACAGAAGATGTTTTCATAATCTTTTATTTTTCTTTTAATATCAGAACCAAACATATAACAAGTTGATGAAGCAAATATTATATTGCCTCAAAGTGCACCAAACCTGTGTTTCTGAGGATCTCTTTGATTATCTATTTCTCTTTCTACAAGTGTAGTCTTACTTGAGGTTTTTGGCTTTGCTGAGTGTGCTGTGTTGTGTCAAACTGATCATTACAGCTTAGCTGGAGAGTTCTACCCTGAAGCTGCTCAGATAGCCTACAAGATGTGGGAATTAAGTGCCATGACCAGAGTGCAGGTTTGGGTCCCATTCGCTCCCACTTTAGACGTGTCGTTGCATGTTTGGCTTGGCAGTACCTGGAAACTCAATTACTCGCTGGCCCCTCCATGATGCGCCTCTGGCAGTGGCACAAGGCTGCGCTGATAACACTGCCATGTCTGCACAGTGAAGGCTTTGTTTAGCTTCGAATCTGATCAGAATGCTGTTCACTGAAACACAAATCGTTTTTGTTGTAATGCTCTCTCCAAACCTCCATTTGGAGAGCATTGTAACATGGAGGGTGAATGTCAGAAAGGTCCCAACATTGTTGTCAACAAAAGGCTGTCTCACTAACGCTTTATAAAATCGAGCTGTTTCTTAGCCTACCAACCTCTTCATTGTTGGCGGTGTCATGACCCCTAACTTCAAGAGGGCACCCGCTCCCTCAAGGGACCTGGGATTATTATCATAATGCTAACCGTGCTATTTCAGCTGTAATCAGTTCAATAATCACAGAACAGCCAACAGTTATGTGGAAAATTTTAATTTTGCATGCTCTGTACACCTATTTGTTCGTCTATGCTAACAATTTTGGTTTCAAGTGTAATTATATGTGTATCAACAAGTGAGTCAGTGGCAAAATGTTAGGGTGGATGCATAAGTGCTGACAGCCATTTTTCCAATCTTTTAATTTGCATCACCTCAGCTAAGGCCTACAGTCCGCCCAGCGCCTGATTTCGACCCTGCAGCTGATGCACAAGCTCTGAGGAAAGCTATGAAGGGATTTGGTACGCAACCCTCAAATCTAAGGCACATTATTATGGCTAAGACAGGCTTACAAGTGCTTTTTAACTTATATTTTCCTGCATTTCTTGAGCACAGGAACAGACGAAGATGCTATAATTGATATTGTTGCAAGACGAAACAACGCCCAGAGGCAGGAGATCAGACAGGCCTTCAAATCTCTGCTGGGCAGGGTGAGGGAAGCAAATGACTGAAAATAAATCAAACACAAACATTTATTTTAAAGTCTCATTAAGTTCTTTGTATGGGGCTTTCTAAAACTTCACTGTGTCTGATGGCCTCCCAGGACCTGATGAAGGACTTGAAGTCTGAGCTGTCCAAGAACTTAGAGAGGCTGATCATTGGGCTGATGCTGACTCCGGCTGAGTTTGATGCCAAAATGATGAGAAAAGCCATGGAGGTAATGCAACTAAAACACTTGATTCCTTTGTTTATATGTGACACTGATGCTCCAGGTTGCATCTTTAACCTTCCTGGTGTCTTCACATTCTGTATGCACCTTTAATCCTCTGAGTCAACAATAATTCGCCTCTAAAAGCATTTTCATTTCATTTAAAATATTAAATCTGTTTTTCATAAATAAACAACTTGTAATTCATCAGAAACAGTTTGAGTTTTCCCTTTTTATAGTGCAGTAGATTTATTATTCCAATTATTCTTTTTGAAGGTACTGCAAAGGTAGTAAATACTATTTTTATAAACAGAGAGTACTTGTGTAGCCCAGGGACCACCAACCCTGCTCCTTGATGTCCACTATCATTCAGGTTCTAGATGTTTCTCTGCTGCAGACTCATATTAAAGGCCCGTTAACAGGGTGGTGCAGGACGTGACAGTAAACTACTGTATTGGAGATCCTTTTTATTTTAGTGAGGTGTGTTGCAGCAGCTAAACATCTAAACCCTCCAGGACACAAGACCTCGAGGACCAGAAAGTATCAAAAATTCAAATATTAAAATTTGAAAAGACTACCGATGTTGGTGATTCTTCTTTGTATATATGTGGAGTTTTGTTTGTCTTTGGGGTGTAAGAAACATGAGTGGGGCCTGCATCCCTTTGTTTCTTCTCTGAACCCCACTTGTTAGCTCATCCGTGTATTTATCATAGTAATGTTCATCATCGGCTACCATTATCTTGTGTTATATTTCATCTTTTGCTGCTTGCTTGGCATTTCCTGTTAGAAAGGCGCTGTCATCTGCAGAACATGTAGAGATTGAATGTAGGAGTATAAAACAATGCCTTGATGGTTTTGTCTGAGATGGTCTCAGCTTTGATCTCTGGGTGTCGTGTGTGAGGGTTGTGGAAAGTGATGGCACATCTGCACAATACAGTTCTGTGTAAGAGCAACCAGCAGTTTCTGTGTGTGTGTCCATATGTGTCTGTGTGTGTAGTTTTATGGGGCAAAAACGACACAAAGACAATATTTGAACTAATTGACGTACACCTTCAATGGAAATTAGAATGAAGGTAATATTTCCCGTTTCTTATGCTCTGGTCCCTTTTAGGACATTTCGTACAATAATTTAAGAAATGAACATGAAATAGATTTTCTCTGCAGTTAAACGTAATTCTGGATCATTCTTAACCTTAACTGCAGGAGGTGTTAAAACTTGTCTCATGAAGACATGATACTCAAACATTACATTCAATTCCAGCTTTTACCATATCAACTATTATCGAGCCCATGTAATGCTCATATAGAAGTCAATATTGTAATAGTGATGGTGTGCTGAAATTATTTGCGATTATTGTACAGTGCTGCACCCTGCTTGTCTCCTTCTGCCAAATCACTCTGTGTGCAAGTTGGAGTTATGCTAAACAAGCCATCAGAGCCACATTTTATTTTTTTAAAAAGCCACATGCCAATATTACTAGGTGACAAGACTAAAGCTTAGACTACAAAGTTGGAAACAGAGGAGAGGCAATATCCTCGGCAGGTTTAGTTTAGTCCAGTTTTTAATTCTGCATTCAAATTGGAAAGAGGCAGAGCCTAGATTCAAACAAAGTGTGATTATTAAATTAATCTCTATTTCAAAGGAGACACCTGTAAAAAAAACATAATCTGACCTTCATACTTATTTTCCAAGCCTGAATTGAAGTATTGAGCAGAGGGCTAAAGCTGGTGTGTGAATGCCATCGTAATTACCCAGGAAGCATTTGATAATCAAATTGACCTATTTTTAACTTATCAAGTACTGAATGTATTTCCTTCTGTTGCACATTGCACTCTATGACTTCTGAAAAGACAGAGGTTACGTAGAAAATGCGGTTTCCTTTCCCACTTTATACAGTTTTAAATATTTTTTATTTAATAAAAATTGCAATAACTATACTTAAGGTAACACATAAAAGGTCAACTTAACCAGAAATCTGTCGGTTTTATTCTTTATGTTTACTCTACTCACTGATTCACGGGCATGAGGTGATCCACATGTTTATAATTAACCAGAAAACATGGATATTGTCAGAACCTCTTTTAAGATTGAGCTCACATATCCTTTTATCCTTCGTGTGTGTTGTTTCGTTTGGCATCATTTATTGTTTTATTGCAGATTTTTGTATAATTCTTTTGGTTCATTTTTTTTTTTTGTTGAACTCTGTTTTAACAGGGAGCGGGAACGGATGAACATGCCCTCATCGAGATCCTGGTTACCAGAAGTAACGAGGAAATACAAGCCATGAATGCTGCTTATCAGATTGGTGAGTTTGGTTTGAGCCAAAATTAGGATTTAAAACTACCCTCTCATCCCTAGAAACATTTTCCAGCACGTTCACTGTGCCATGCTTTCACCAGCCTACAAGAAGACTCTGGAGGAGGCCATCCAGTCTGACACATCAGGTCACTTCTGCCGCATCCTTGTTTCTCTCGTGCAGGTATTCATCATCATCGTGAGAACATAGAGTGTGCTTAATTTCCACACCCACTCACCATTTACTGGCTTGTGTTCTCAGCAGCAGCTGACTCTTTTTACAGTCACAAATATCCAACATGTCACTTCCTTGTATTTCTTTCAGGATGTCCTGACATTACTTGTTTTTAATTTAACTTGTTTTTAATTGATCTCTGTATTTACATTTAACCTTCTTTGCCATGGTCAGGGTGCAAGAGAGGAGGGCCCTGCAGATGTGGAAAGAGCCCACGCTGATGCTCAGGTGATGCACCGTGATTTAGTGTTGTCAGACTTAAATGCGCTGAAACATGAAATGGAAAAATGGCTTTGAATGTTTGCTCCTGTGGTTCTTTTCTGACCTTTCAGGAACTTGCAGATGCATGCAATGCAGAGTCTGACGACATGGAGATGAAGTTTATGAGTATTCTTTGCACCAGGAGCTTCCCCCACCTTAGGAAAGGTAAAGGTCAAATGGGCCTGTTGCAATGATCATTGAAGTACCAATCTGAGTGGATCTCTCCCTAATGTCAGCAACATTATCTCTCTCTTTACTTGTTAGTGTTCCAGGAGTTTGTCACATACACCAACAAGGACATTGAGCAGATAATCAAGAAGGAAATGTCAGGAGATGTGAAAAATGCCTTTTATGCCATAGGTATTGCTGTCTTGTCTTTGTGCTTCTACTCTATTATCCCTGCTTTGTCTCTGCTGATTCTGCTGACAGAACCCGTCATTTCTTGCTCTCTTTCCTTTTCAGTTCGCAGTGTGAAGAACCAGCCTTCTTACTTTGCAGACCGGTTGTACAAAGCGATGAAGGTACTGACTCATTGTGTTTCTAAACGTGTCAGGTTTGTGTGTATGCCATGGTGCAGTGTGTCATCGGGCACTGCGTGCCACATAAACCATGTGATGGGGGCTCTGGTGCTCTCTGGCATCAGCAGCTCCTGCACTGAAGTCAGAATAGATGAAGTGAGCACTGATCTCCTGTGCAGGGTCTCGGCACAGATGATCGAGCGCTGATCCGGATCATGGTGTCCCGTAGCGAGGTTGACCTATTCAACATTCGCAAGGAATTCAAGGAAACGCATGATGCCTCCCTTCATGAATTCATCCAGGTAGAGACCATGATCGTAAGTCAGAGTCTTTGCTTACTAACACTTCTGTTTGGCTTGTTCTCATTTGACCTGTTTTGTCTCTGGAGTTTTATGTCTCATTGTCTTTGTCTCGCTCTGTGTGAGCGTGCGTTTTGCACATCCTCCTTCTGCTGTGGTGGAGCGGTGGGGTACGATAATCTATAGCTTCCTGTGGTGGACTGTGGGTCTGTGGCTACTGCACAGCTGTTTAGGAATTTCCCTAACCTAACTTCCTCTTTAAATCTGCTGCATGATTGGCTGGCAGCTGCTGAGACAGGAAGCTTCTGAAAGCAGTTCTATAATAACTTACAGATGAAATCACCATGACACCAATACAGACTAGCAAAGCAGGATGCCCTGGATTTGTTTTGACTGAAATATTTTCAGATTAGGCAACAACAAGGATTGCAATATAGTGTTTATTCTAAAGTTCCTGTAAAGTAAATAAATTGTGCAAAAAACTGCATTTTTCAGTTGTGTAAGTTCATGTAAGAGGAAAATTCTCTAAATAGGATGCTATATAGTTAGTTTCACTAAAGAGATACTGATATGTGCTGTTTGTTTGACACCAAGTTTGCATATTTATCTTATAAAGACACGATGTAAACAAAGGCTAAGTCACATTTTTTGCAACAAACAGATAATTTAAGAGTTAAAGAACTTAGTAGGCTAGATTTTATAAATTTGCAAAGCAACTTTGCAAAGCTAACCTGACTAGCAGCAGATTTAGAGATGTGGGTCTGTAGATGGTTGTGTAAAATAGGCAACAAGGATTCATCCAAATGAGGCAGAATCACATGAAATTTAAAAAGGAGATAAGATTGATAAAACTTCGGGTATCAGCAGGGTCACATATCTAAAAAAATGTTGACATGTTTTAAATCAGCAAATTCAGATGCAATGTATGTATTTTGTATATAATTTTGGTTGATTGCAGATCATAAATTTCAAATTTCTTTGGTAGTTGTTTTACTCATAGAATAAAAAGAGGGATGACAATATTGTTTTATTTTCTCCAAAGCCAAATCACAACAAAAGTTTCACACACACATACATTTTAACACATTTGTCATTATGGAATAAATACGGAACTATATTAGCTGTGTGGCATCAACAAGAAGCATCCAGGACATCATAATACAATCAGCAGCAGACATAAATGACTAAAACAGAGAGAGTCATAATAGTGATTTTAGTTGAAAGTTGAAAGTTGAAAGTTGCTAGACTATATAATAGCAAACAGCCGCTTCATCTCAATCCTTCAGTAATTGTACTCCTCATTTTAGTGCTGTTTTCTACTGCTTACCATGCATTTGATCGCCCAAGGGAAATTTTTTCAAGATAGTTTGTTTGTATAATTTTTTGTTAAAGTAAGTGAGAATAGAAAAAAAGTGAGAAACCCAAGATCATATGTGTGAAGTAAAGTAAAGGAAGCTAGTACAACTTTAAGTAGGCAAGGGTTTATTTACAACCTGTGTGTGGGTGTAAGTGGAGGAAGGCAGAACTTGATGTGAGCTTGTTTTTTAAAATTTTTGGTGAAAGATCATTTAAAATTTAGAGATGTCCGTAGGCTAATCTTCTGTTAACATTGTACAGTGGCAGTCTTGCCTAAGCGTAACCTAACTTGTAGCTCTGTGTAGCTGCATATGCAAAAAGACTAGGCAAATGAATGTAATTCCCAAACAGGAACCTATTCCTCTTTTTTTACCTATTGTCTGTATGATTATGACTACAAAGTATAAATCATCACCTTCAACGGTCAGCTGATATGAGGGGAAATTTCATGTTTAGCTCCTTTTTTAACTTTTGCTGTGTACTGTAATTTTGCCAGTGATTTGAAGGTAAACCCTGCTTTCCTGTTTCAGCTCAGTGATGATCAAATGTCAGGAGACTTTCACTATTTTCTGTTAATTCCAACACCTGATACATGTGTGCATGCTTTCCACTCATACTCAGGGGGATACCTCAGGAGACTACCGTAAAACCCTGCTGATCCTCTGCGGAGGGGAAGATTGAAGCCGTTACGCTTCTGCAGCTTTGTTCGGACTTCAGTGACCGCGAAACGAACCTGTTGACAGTCATGACAGTGGTGGTTAATGTCAGTATGTGTTGCCAGTGCCCCAAACTGCTGCCACTCCTCAGCCAAACCAAGTAAACAACTGTATGATGACCCTTTCTGCCTTGTAAGCAACTTTTCTGTTCCTGTGTCTACTTCGCTCTGTCTTGCAGGATGATGTCTGTTTTTTTTACAGGGCCAAATGTAACATGAAGAAGCCCACGTTAACATAGAAATGAACTTCACATGTACAGCATAGACAAATGGGTGCTTAAGCGGTGCCTTCAGATTGGTTCAATGAATACTGTAATTTTTAAGGTATCAAATAAACTTGAATTAAACAAATGCAATTGAATTAAGTGTTTGTTTTTGTTTCCTTTATGTTGATAATAAAATGTAGATCAACAAACCACATGTTCTCTTTCTGTTACTTTTTTTTTATATATATATTTTTTTATCATTATGAGTTTTGGGTGGGTTCTTTGTATTTGGCAGTGCAAATCAGGGATTAACTGTGCCTAATGGTAGTACCACTACCTTGAATAAAATAGGAACTGGAATATTTGTCATTAGGAAACTCCCACTCCAATTTCAGGTCTCATTTGTTTTACTATCTCGCAAATACCCGAAAGCTATTGCTGCTTATAAATACTGATGGTAACATTTAAAATAATTTTAGGTGGCCGCTAAAAGTAGATGATTCATATAAATAACTGAAACACAGCCACCTTTGGTTTGTTGTATATAATCACTGAAGAGGTGCAGCATGACTGAGCAGAATCAGAACACCAACACTTAAATGTGCAAATACAAAATAGCATACACTGATGCATCCTCACTTCATTTCATGTGCTTCACTTGTACTCTTACGCTTGTTAATGCAGGGGGAAAAGTGCAAGAAAGCTGTCTTTGCTCTTGTTAGTATCTCACTTGGTAGCATATGTGCGAGTGCAGCTGTTAGGCCATTTCAAGTTAAGAGGAAAGAAGAAAAAAAAGATGTATGTGGCGAGGAAATCCCCTACAGTGCGCCAAAATCCAAGGCAACAAAGAGTCTGCAGCAGTCACTTTGGTTTCAATGGCACACCCAACCTGAAATTGCTCTATTTGATGATAATTACAAGAGATTACGAGATAACTTCAACAGCACTATCAATATATCAATATGCACTCTGTTCTTGAATTTCCCTTTTGATAGCGAGGGGAAACTTTCACTGTGACAATGCTCAGCTTGTACGCGTGAATTAGATAGATTTTAGATTAATTATTTCTAAGCTGTTATATCCCCAGGCAGAGTCATGGGTGTTGCTTTAGCCTTTTACTTTTTTTTTTTTTTTAATCTAAAGTTTCCATGACTGTGGTGGCATCATGGTGAGATCATGCAAATAGGCCATACTATGCACTGCTTATAGGCCCGCTATACTGTGCACATACAAATGTATATAGTTGCACAATGCACGTTATTTATAGTTGTTTTTTTTTTGTAGTTAATTTTTGCCTAACACTGCTGTCACTATATGAGCCATATTTGAAAGGTTCACATTACCATGCTTGTTTCTTGACATGCATGCATGTGCACAGCAAGGAGCTGCATGCTACTGTACAAAAAGGATTTAAATGTGCACAGCTCTCTTTTTATGTGCTGTGTTACTAGGTAACAGCAGGCCACACAGCTGGACACACACCAGGTTCTGTTCAGGCTGAGCCTGCAGTATCAGGCCATTTTACTGGGTTACGGGAATTCCCCAAGTCTCTGAGTGAAATTGCTTTCCCCCTATTCACCAGTTTCCTTAAAAAGAGCCTCTCACAAGTTGAATGTGTGGGTGAGTTGTTGTTTATTTGTTTTAACATTTAAGAACTAGATGTTTAAGCCGTATCTTTATGTTGTATGATTGCTCTCTTTATATGTTCAGAGTTGATTGCAGAAACTTTATGGTTTCTTTTAAATAAGTAGGCCTACTGTTGTCCTTTATGGCATAATGCAGGGAAATCAATACAGTCAAAAGAGTAATAATCGGTCCTTTTTGTCGTATGATTAACTCTTAAATGGTTGTAGATACATCACATGATTGCTGTTTGTTCATCAACTGCAGATTATATCATGTCTTTTTGTTCCTCACTGATATCCTTAATTAAAAAACAAATTATAACATAATTCTGAGAGTGAAAAATATTTATCATCATTTTAAATAATAGATTCTTGGAGATAATTGGGGCTAGGTTTGTGTGTAAACTACACAACGAATATATAAATGAATAAAATAAAATAATAGTTTTTTATTTGACTTGAAATGGAAGTATATCTGTTACTGGTATAATTACTCATTCTTTTGCATCATGACAGAGACTATTGTCCCTGATTTAAACCTAGGGAGGATAGTTAAAGTCACTCCAAATAAAAGAGCATTTTGTGTTAGGCTGCACAGAGTTAATGACTATCAGCTGCTAATTTTTACTGCTTGGAGATGGAGACTGAACTGTCCCTGAGCCTTAGCAGGGTGATGTGAATACTGCGACACAGTGAAACTTTAGTCTGGTGGTTACTCTGTCTCACACGTCGTTTGCTCACTCTCCTGTCTTTGTGCAAAGAGGAAAATGCTTTAAAATGTCTTGAATAGTGGGCGTGAGGAGCAAACAAAGTGTGCAGTTTGTCACCCAAGCAGGCATAAATGATGGGTGATGTTTCCTGTATCCTCAGGCTTCAGCTTTTTGTTTTGTGCTGGCAAGCTCAGAGTCATCACCCTGTTTATTGTTTCAGCACATCACATCAGCCTGAAGAGGAAATACCGTTCACCAGTAAATACCGACAAGGTGTTTGGTGGCAGGCTCAGGACTGAGGAAAAAACAGCTTTTGTATGTGAGCCACATGAGCTGTGTTTGCTTTTTCCCTTAACGGCCGAACTTCTCCCTAGGGAACACGTTGTTGCATTTTGGCTGCCATTTCTTTTTACCGCTGGGATGCAGCTGTGATGCATGACAAAGTGAAGCAACTTTACAATTATTTTGATATATCAAATTTCATTTCTGATTTATTTTAATTTCCATTTGAGGTTCATGGTTTTTACTGTACAACCAATCTGCTTACCTCTGTTGTTTTGCTATTCTTTGTCTTTAACATCAGATTTTCTTGCAAAGGTAAAAACTAAAATTCACAAGTGAGTAGTTAAATCCCTTGAGAAAATATCAGATGTGAGCTACTGACATTTTTTGATGAAAGTTATTACTAAATGGTTTCTCAATTACGATGCTTTACACATTAGTTGAATTCCAGTATCCCTGTATTACTGGTGCACAGGAAGTCCTAATTGTGGCTGTAAAATATAGGGTTTGATTCTGATTATTCTGGATCTATAATGAATAATTTCATTCGGATATAAATGATTACACTCACTACGCCTATAGCTTTGTGTTACAGTCTCATATGGAGTCTCAGTCTCAATAAAAGTATCAAACTATTCTTCCTGGTAATAATTAATATAAATCTCTGAGGATAATGATCATTTCAATAATTCCAGCATGATCTTTTGGGGTGACACTATCAACAACATTTTGACACTTGGGTCAACATAACTCATACTTACTGACATAAAATTGACCCTTCCACATTTGACGTTCCTATACTGTCAAAAAAGAAAGAAAAAAGCTAGATTTATGTAAAAGTTTCAAAGTATGTGAAGTTATGTAAAGTTTCAGGGTTTTTTTTTCAAAGATTAAACCACTATTGTTAAAATGGATGTGGATTAGGATTGCTTCATTTCTGCTTTGTCAAAATTGGCAGGATTCGTGTTGAGATATTTTATGTATTTCAAAAGAAGGAAAATGTTATCAGCAGTTTTGAATTGGTGGAAGTAAAATGTTATGTTTGCTGGATTTATTTCAAATTTGATCTCGTCCTGTGCCCTTCATCAAGTGTTGAGTTTGGCATCGATTACTGTTTAAACCTGAGGAGTTTTATTTATAGTGGTAGTTTAGAAATGACTATGGACTTAAGGAATAAAACAATTTGCAGTATTTTCTATGCAAATAGACATTTTATTGTATCATGTAACCAATCCAAGGCTTTATATTGCATAAATTCAATAAACAATATTAATTCAACATTGTGTGCGTTGAAATAACATTCATAAATCTAAGAATGAATGTTCTGATCTTCTTTTTCTTCAGATTAGACAGGAACATATAGGATGCATTAAGTGAAGAAATCTTTGGAATTAACTTTGAAACCCTATTTAAATGTTGTTTTCCTCACTATATGAACAATAATACAGTTCAACATTTTAAATGGAAAAAAGTAGAAAGTCTTTTATACTCCACACAGGAGTAGAGCTTACAATTAAACTTAGATAATCAGGCTAAATCAATTATATGACTTAATGGTTTGTATGTAACTTCTTCAGAGTGATTTATGAATGCCACCATGTTATTTCACAATTACCAAAATCCCTAAGATGCTGCAATTATGGATGTTAATCAGTCAGTTGGTAGTTTTACCTGTCTGTGAGAAAAACACATATGTATTTTAGGCTGATAAGTAGCTTTAATATGTAAGTTTATACTTTTTTAAGAATGTATTGATTTTTTTTATATAAAAGAAATTACTTTACGTGTTTTTATATAATATTCAAAATTAACATGGTTGATACTATATCTAAAATAGTGGAAATTAATATTTGTTGCAACCCTTATTGTATTGTCATTTATCTCCTGACTCTAACAAAAAATGTCATGTTAATCTACTCTGAGGACTCAATTTAATCTAGGCCTTTTAGCCTTCAGAGGAAATATGTGATGCAATAACAGAAACCCCCAACAGCCCCTTCTCTGAATTTATCAATGAGGGAAAAAGTCATTCAGTGAAAATGGTGGGGTTTGTCCCTGAAGGAGACGGCTTTTAAGAAGCAAAAAGAATAAAGATAACTTGTTTAATTGAAATAACATTTAATAATACAGAGAATATCGTTTCACTCACCCAGGTTTAATTGCAACAAGTCAGCCTTCAACCCCTCAAAATGTGCAGATTTATGAAAGCATTTTCTAGAGATCATTACGAGTATACAAAGGAATTATCCTCTATTATAAACGCATTTCTGCGGCATTTTGCTACAGTGTTTACATTACGGGGAGAGGCGTTACACAGAGGTATGCTCTGATTGGTCAACTGGAGTGTCAATCATCGCTGTTTACATCAAACGTTGCGAGGTGGAATTTCCCAGGTTACGGCATAGACTCAGTAGACCACTTCCGCAATACATGTCTGTCTGGGAAGAGAGACAAGAGGCCAGTGCAAGCTGAAAGGTACCCGGCCAAAAGAAACCTCTTTGTTTCTTTGTTTCTTTGGTTCGTCGTTTAACGCTAAATTCTGACTTACTAACTCTATCGAAATAAGTAACCGTTGTGAGAAAACAAGAAGACCTTCCGTCTCGCTCTGTCATCTAGCGTTAGCTAGCCGTTAGCTAACGAAGATGCTGCTAGCAATTTGCATGACAACAGCGAAAACTAATATTAGCCTTCTGCAGCCAATCATGGTAGCTATCATCAGCTGGATTGTGCTGCATATGACTCTCGTTTGTTGGGTAGATGTTTATTAGCAGTATTCACGTCGCGTTTAATATATTTTCATTTGCTTTTGTCTTTCTTTTTCGGTTTTGAGCGATGTAGTTGTCATATTTAGCCATCCTCAACGTTAGCACAGTTTTGCCATATGTCTCCCTGGCAGGGGATCATCACGGTATTGTTGGTGCTTTTGTCTGGTGGTCTCTCCCCTCCACCGCCACCAGGATATTTTTTACTTGTCCCTCTAAAGAGCAGAACTTAGAAAGGGGACTACGGTGCCGCAGTACAGGACATACAAAATATGTGAGGGTGATATTTCTTTAAAAAATGGGGGGATTTTCTGTTCATTTTTAGTGGCTGTGTGGCTTCACAATACTTACTTGCACGCCACTCCACACTGTTGAGCTGCCTCTATCATGTATCATTGGCAAAATAAAAAAATAATCTACTTTGTCTCCAATTTCTTTTAATTTCAAAGAAATTGAGAACATTTGCTAGCTTTCTGTACTGGCTGCTTACACCCTCAACAAACTCTTTTGTCTTCTGTTCAGTAGCTTCCTTTTTCTTTCAGCCATTCCCCCCCCCCCCTTAAAATGCTTTATATGATCTTTTTTCACAGTTTGGAGGGACATGTGTAGGAAGTGAGTAAGAGAATGGAAGGGAAAGGTCCATATCGCATCTATGATCCAGGCGGGAGTGAAGTCAAGGCCAGAGAAGAGGCTGTTGGGGGAAGCAGCTATCGACAGCTGCTGGAGGAGAACAGCATTCTGAGGGAGCGGATGAAGGGACTCAGAAGCTTAGGTAGGTTCCAAATAACAATACAATCTTATGGGTGTTTGGTATTATTCCTTTGCTTAGTGTGAAGGACTTTAATTCCTTTCTCAAAGATATGTGACGTCTTCCATAACACTTAATGTAACTAATATTCCAGTAAACATAAATGGAGAAATGAAACAATCATGTAGAAACTGTGGTAGAATGTAGTGAAACTGGATAATCTTCATTGATCATCTCTTTAAAAAGCTTGCATACCAGTGATGGGACTGAACAAATGGCTGCTTTAGTGACTCACCACATGAACGTACTATCTTCATCACGTGCTGATGGCAGAGTTTGTTAGAAAGAAACAAGAATATCGATTTAAGTATCAACTGAAGGGCTGCTGGATGGAGACAACATCTCTCTGAAATTTGCAGGTGATTTACTGGAAGAGTCTCAGTCAGAAGCATGTAGGCTTCGGCAGCGAGTGGAGGAGCTCGTAAGAGACAATGAAGCTTTAAAGTCCTCCAACTTTGCTGCCAGTCTGTGCATGGGAGGGCCAATTCAGAATGAGGCGCAGAGTAAGTACTTCAGACATAATGGTAATGTGCTATTTATTAAGTTTGTATTTAAGAATTTTAACTTATTGAGGTAATCTTTTGGCACATTTTTCTAATTAATCCTTATTTCAGGCAGACCCTGTTTACATCCCACTGCTGAGAAGGAGGAGCAAACTAGCTGTGTAGGGAGGACACTTCAATCTGAGAAGCCCAATGTAAGTGATGTGATGATTATAGACACTACAGGAGGTCAAATATGGCAAATTTGAAAATGTAGATTTAGACATATTTGTGAGAGAGTCATGTTTTCGACATGTACCACATTGCCTCTTAACATTTTGGTCTTCACAGGAGGCCTTATCAGAATTTGAGGAAGTGAATATGGAGGGAAAGAACTCTGATGCCTTGACTGTACGTACTGTAAGAAAATACTTGGAGTAAACTACCACAAAAGTTCAAACTTCCTTAAAGCTTCTTGCTTTTGTTTTTCATCTGACTCCTTTATACATAGTTAGTTTTTTGTTGGCAGTTTAATGAGGATCATTAGCTTTTTTCTTTGTTTCCTTATATTTGGGAATACATAATTGGTTTGTTGAGTCACCAGCAAAACTCAACACTGGTCGCTCCAGCCTGAGTAAGTCAGGGGAAAGTCCAGGATTATCACTAAAAAGAAATACTGAGCTGATTCAGTGATAGGACACTTGCCTGAATCTTAGGCAAATGTGTTGGCACAAAGAATGTTTTTCTGGAAAGTGAAATAGCGGCAAAAGCCTAATAAAAGCTTACTGCTCTGTGAAAACTGGATATAAGACGAACTGATGATTTGACTTTTGTGATAAGTCAGCTGTTGCTTTCCATAGAAACAGTAGCGTGATGACGGTTGTAGTTTGTTTTGTGTTTGTTTGAATGCATGCATAATTGTGAGCTCGCCTACTCAGTCAGTTTGAGGATGACTGATTTTTTTTTTTTACCTGTGTGGGTATCTTCAGGCTGGGTCAGCAGCAGGAGCGATCCCCCTCCTTCCTCAGGAGAACAACGAGCTGGCGAGCCAGCTGAAGAGACTGGAGAGCTCTTTTAGCATATTTGCAGAGGAGTCTAACCCGAACCAGCTCCTGGCTCACCTGGGCCGCATGGCTGTGGAGTTTCACCACCTCTCTTCTAAGGTCCAAAAGAATGAACAAAGGACCTCCCTCCTACAGGTATGGCAGACAAGACATTTGACAAAGAAAAATGATGACAAAACCTTTTAAACTAAGTTTTTTTTAGTTGGTCGAAGCTTTTTTTAGAAATCAAATGCAACATTAAATATTTAATGGAGAATCACATTTGTATATAATTATACAATAGTTGGAAGCCCGCCCCTTTATGATCTTTTAGAGTCTTTATGTAGGAAATTTTAAAACCACATCACATCTAAGAAGTTGAGAACTTAATCACTGCAGCAATGATTTTTGATTCATATGCATTGTTCATTGTTGTCTGAACCAGGACCTTAATACCTGTGCATGGCAACCATGAAGGTTAAACTGGAGCTTTATTAGTTATTTTATTGTGTTTTTTAAAAATATGATTCAAAAGTGTTTACTGTAAAAGTTGAGCTACAACCAGAAGTAAAATTTTAATTTCACAGTATGAGAATTGCATCATCTCTAAGAGTTATCTAAATTTTTCCCTGTCATACCTACCAATGGGATTTTAAATATTGTATTACAGCAAATGGAATAAATGGATAGTGATTAATAATTAGTTGAAAATAACTTTTTCACTGTACAGCTGTGTAAAGGACAGAAAGAACCAACATGGCATTCTGACAAAATGATTAATATTGTGCTCATTTTGGGGTGTTTATAATTTTTCTAGACTCTTTGTGAGCAGCTCAGACAGGAGAATAATGAGCTTCGAAAGAAAATGGAAGAAGATCATCATATCAGGAATCGAGACTTGGAACAGCTGAGGTAATGTTTTTCTTTCTCTTTTAGTTTGCCAGAGCTTTTGTGTTCTCTCGCTTGAGCAGAAACTTAAACAACTTGAAAGATATGTTGTACCCGATTTGATTTAAGATTAAGGACAGAACCATTGCCGTCATGTCTCCTCCTCATTACTTTCATCATTTCTTTCTTGGAACCCCCTAAAAGCTGTGATACTTAACCTTGTGCCACTGCTATGATTAGATGACATAATACCATACAACTGTTGGGCATGTTTTCATTTCTGATGGGAGCTTAGTACTTTCTGTTGGTGCACTCATTTGGTGTTGTAGGTTCTTCCCAAAGGACTTCATAATGTTATCAAAATGTTAACACCCCCTAGGAAAGAGACCAGGATCACAAAGTTTTATCATTTTCACTTTCTTTCTTGCTGATCTAGGCAAGAAAATCAGAAGCTTAAAGAGCTTGTCACTGGAGGAGTAGCTGTCTCATCCGCTGCATCGCCATCTGATACAGAGACTCCGGAGGCCAAAGACGAGCCAGTTAAGGAGGAATCTTCCGCCGTCCGACCTAAAATGGAGGCCACCACACCACAGAAGGTACTTTTACTCACTTCCATTTGTCCTTTTTTTTTAAAGAAAAAAGAAAATTATCATCAGTATTCCCTTTTTTTTTTTTTAATTCTCAATAAATCCCTGGTCTATGTTTTTCACCTGTATGCTCATATGATGCATGTAATGGAGAATTGCTATGGATTTAGGAGTATTTTCTGCTTTCAGACTGGAAAAGCCACAGAGAAAACCCCAACTAAACCATGTGATCTAGAGGTGTATGAAAAGAAGATCAAGCTTTTGGAGAAGCAGAGAAAGGATGTGAGTCTAAATCTAAATTTTTTTTTAAGCCGCTGTTCATCCTCTTTTGCCATAGGGGAAAGTCTCTGTATTTAGTTTCCTACATGTTGAGTGATGTTTCGCTTCCTGGCCTTGCTCACAGGTTCTGGAGGTGAACAAGCAGTGGGACATTCAGTGGAACGCCATGAAGTCACAGTTTGAGCAAAAGGTATAGTAATGACTTTACAGCTGTAATGAATGGTGTGGGAAGACACTTCTTTGCCCTTGATTGTTTTTTTTTTTTTTTTAGGCCAGCTGTATCCAAATCCTGTTGATTTAAAATCTAATTAACTTAAAGCGGTTTTTAATTTTGTGACTGGTCTCATTTTCTTCAGTTTGGAATCAAAAAATGTTCAAATTGTTTGAAATTCAGATTCTCAAATATCTATTTAAGGAAATAACTTCTTACACACAAATGTTGCATTATTTCTCCATAAAAGCATTATGTTTGGTAAAAGATGTGTGCTGAGAGTAAAAGTTTTCTGTACTCACTTCCGCTTCTGTGCATGTTAATTTTAGTTTAGCTGTTGCTTGAAATATTTGATTGTTACTTTTTTAAATGTCAGAAGAGCCACATTGTAAAAAAACATTGCTGAATTTGGTTCCACTTTTCTGTTTTTTTTCTTTTCTGGAAACTGGGCCGTAAACTATGGAACATTACTGAACATTGATGCAATACACTTGTTTATCTCTTATGATGAAACTTTTTTTTTCCTATACCAGCAGAGCAGTTCTAATCACCATTTTTTGTATCCATTTCCCAATCAAGAAAAATGATGAATAGGTTTTTAAATGATTTGTAAGGAACAGGATATTCTGATGCTTTGTGCATCAGTTGGCAGCAAAGCGGCTGTAAGCATGTCCTTTTTCTCATTGTGCTTGTCCAGTGGAAAAGGTGCAATCTTGCAATAGCTTGCTTATCTGAGTATACTAACCACAAGACCTGTTACACTTCTGCAAGAATTCCCCTCACCTCTCTGGTACCCGCTGACTTCCTGCGCTGCGGTGCAGTCAGAGGGCAGCAAAGACACACAGATATAGACATCGTACTCACACACCTGCTTTTGTGCACACCCAAATTTATGAACATACCTGCATTCACACTTTGTTGAGACGGGGACACCATGCAGGCTTTGGTTTCAACCACAGAACTCTAGATATATCCGTTTGCGTCATGATGTTCGTTCATATTTTATACAAAAACAGAACTGCGTGTTTGCAAAAGTGTCCTTGTTTGTGTGGCTTGGCTTGCAATTTGATAACATCCATCTCTAACGCTGTATTTCAACTTATGCACCAGCTGATGTTTATCTTCACCAGATAGCTTTCAGCTCTTTTTTTCTTTTCATTTTTCCCCCTCCTGTTTGTGAAAATTGTACCTTCCGTCTGTGATTGGCAAAATCGGTGGATGCTCTCATCAACCCTAATGATTTACTTTGTCCCTTAGATCACAGACCTCAGGCAGCGGTTAGCTGAGTCCCAGAAAACTGTGCTGGAGCTGGAGGCTGAGCGGGAACAGAGGCAGCGCGACTATGACAAGAAGCTGCTGCTGGCCAAGTCCAAGATCGAAAACGTGCAGGTGGGAATTGGGCTAGAAAAATCTAAACTAACAAAGACGCAGATAACATACCCTTTTCTTTAGAAAAGTGGTTCAACTTTTTTTTATGTGTGCATGCTTCAGGGGGAGAAAGAGTGTTTAAACTCCGAAACTGCAGAGCTGAAGCAGAAGGTTCGCTACCTACAGGATCAGCTGCTGCCTCTCAGTAAGCAGAGAGAGTATCAGGAGAAGGAGATCCAGCGCCTCAACAGAGTGAGTGTGGAAGAGATGCAGAAGAAAAATGCTGAAAGGCCACGTCTGCCTTCTGTTTGGTTAATGTTTGCCGATTATCCCTTTAGGCTTTAGAGGAAGCCTTAAACCTGCACTCCCCTTCAGCCTCCCAACAACCTCCGGGCCAGGGAAACTTTGCAGATGCAGCCAACAACCTGAAAAAACAGGAACTCCTCACTCAAATAGCTGTACTAAAAGAACAGGTAAGAAAACTAATCACATCCAGTCAGGCTTCAGTTTGGCTTTTCTTTTACTGAATTCACTTGTTTTTTTTATCACAGGTGAAAATCTTTGAGGAGGATTTTAGAAAAGAAAGGAGCGACCGGGAGCGAATGAATGAGGAGAAAGAAGATTTGAGGCGGCAAGTAGAGAGGCTCCAGGGTCAGATCACTAATTTGACCAATCAGGTAAATTTTTATGACGTGATTAGGTCATGGGTGCTCTGCTTTTTGTCAGTTTAAACCTAAAATCCTCCATAAACTTAACTGGTGAACTTCATATCACCATTTTGAAGCCTGTAATGGACATTTACAACTTTTCAGTGTTAGTATTTATTTGACAGCATGCTGTTTAACAAGGTTATAAACTATAAAATAACTGCATTCTGGTTCAAAGACAACTTGTATTTAATCAATCTTCTTCATCAAGATGGCTGTGAAAACACAAGTTATTGAGACATTGGCATTTTTGTGTTGTAGTATACACTATAATCTGCTTGAGAAGAATGAATTGCCAAAGTATGATTCTACTTAAACGCCCTGCATGCATGAAATAATATCAGTGTGGCATGAAGTTTTTATCATTTCTTTAAATATATGATTATATAAATAAATAACATCTTATTGTATGTTTTTGTACTTCAGCTTCATCAGGCGCAGAATGAGTGTCAGAGAGAACGTACAGAGAGGTGTAAGCTGGAGAGACTTCAAATGCAGCATCACAAACAGGTACTGGCTACATCTCAGGCCAAAGTCTGGTCATACGATGTTTATATTGACTCGGTGAATAAAAAGGCGGGGTAAGGTGAAGTGTCATAAGTATATTTTATTTCAAAGAAGCCAATCATTGTTAAATCATTGTTAAATTCATTGCAGGAGCATATGAGCAGAAGAAACCTGGCAGAGTAGTGCCCCCTTGTGACAGAACAGTTTTATTTTAAGTTTATAAGACAAGTTGATCTGATTTTAAAAAAGCAAAATCTAATGGTCCAAGAGCCTCACTCCAGTTAGCTACCCCATAGCTCAATAGGGGTGGGCAGGTGGAACATTTACCCTCGGTGGGAGGCAGCAGTGGCTCATGGCGAGACACGGTCCCTGCAGTTCACTGATGGGGGATCACGTGTGTACTTGTGATCCCTCGTAGGGGCAGCATCAGGAAAGACGTACTTCAGACCCCACGTCAGGCTCAGTGATCAGCCCGCTGAGCCCTCCCTACTGTGGTCCCTTTGTGCAGGTGGGAACGCAGGGCCTGGAAGGTTGGCCCGTACACTTCCCTCCCCGGATGCCCAACGCAGCAGGCGCCACAGCCGCCGCCGCTGCCGCCGCAGCGCCGCCCCCTACGCGAGACTTTCAGCCTGTAACCCCGGTAAGGGTGCTGTATGGCCCCACTCTCTGAAGCGACTCTGAGAAAACGAGGCTCTACTTTTTTTCCTCTCCTCTGCTCACCTGTACTCCCCTCCTGTTTTCTTGGAGCGTTGCCATAATCATTGTCGGGTCATAGCAGACATGTGAGGGGTGCTGGTTCTGAGGGGCATCGGTTCTCTGGAATATTGATACTAATGTGGCTTTCTGTTTGGCCAGGGTTTTCCTTGGCAGATGTC
Source organism: Craterocephalus amniculus (assembly GCA_036024015.1). Classification (NCBI taxonomy): domain Eukaryota; kingdom Metazoa; phylum Chordata; class Actinopteri; order Atheriniformes; family Atherinidae; genus Craterocephalus; species Craterocephalus amniculus. Next base: position 28,862 of record JAVQJG010119591.1, read on the forward strand.
ATTCCCTCCACCTCGGGGGGCTAGAGCAGTAGGAGAGAGTTCAAGACCACCACCAGAGAACGCAGGTAATTATTCTCTGATGTTTGCTGTTTTAAACTGAGATGAAGTGTGCAACTGCACTATGAGTGTGAAGATAACGTTTTGTAATGTGTGTTTCTAGATCAGTCATCAGCAGCAGCAGCTGCGGCAGCAACAGGGTTTGGAAAAAGGGAGAGACAGAACATGGACCCTGGAAAGCACTAAAGCATCACTGTACCCACCTACTGGAGTCTGGGTTGTAGCATGAAATTGATTTGTTTTTGAGTTGACAAGGTGTGATTGATCTATAATTTTCCTACTGAACTGTAGATATCTTATTGTAATGTTGTTTATACTTGCGTTTTATAAGGCTATTTGTGAAACACTTCGCTATTCTGAATATATATACATGAAATATTTAGATTTTTTTATCGGGAACTTAAGGCATTTGTTAAATAGGTTGGAATAAGTACCATTTCTCTTTTTTTTTCTCTTTGACAAAATAAACCTGTGTGATTGTCTCTCTGCAAGTATATAACACCTTCAGAGTTTACTTGTAGGGTTACAGGAAGCCATTCCCCAATACGACTGAGACAATAAATGCTCATTCCAGCAACGAGTAATGATATAGATACACTGAATCATAGAATTTACAATGTGAATGTTAATTGATTTCTGAGAATTTCTACAGTGCCATCGATGTTATAGAGCTGTCCAATATGTGTAACTGTTAAGAAGTGGTTGTTAAAATACAAAAATTTTGGGAAATGAATTTTGATGGTATCATACCAAAAACATAATTGTGATTACCGATAATTTATTTATAACCTGCTGTTTTGATAGTTGCATTGACTAAGTGTAAATCATTGTTATTAGTAATGCTGTTCTTTCTATGTTGTTAGTGTAATCCCAATATATTGTAGCTATTGACATTGTATGTTTGTATCAGACACAATACACAATGCACAGAACATACACCTTTTCTTTTTCCCTTCTTTCCATGATAATGGACCTAATCTCATTAAACAACACTTCTACATGGTTGGACCACTCATTCTGATACTTTTGCTCATCTTACTGCATCCTGTTCGCTTCGGCCCCAACATGCAGCAACTTCAGGTTCCAACAGCAAAAGCGGCAGCAGCAAGTACAGTTCTTATCACACCTGTTATATCCCAAACTTATGGGGGCGTGTTACTGCAGCTCCTCAGAATATAACCCCAGACAGGTTGCCCTGCGTCGCTTTATGTCCCCTGTTGGCAACCAGCAGTTAACACCCTGCAAATTAACCTGCAAGAACGCTGTAGCCCTGCCCTGATAGCATTCACAGGACACCTTAGATCCGATCTCGCAAATCAACACTTAACAAATTGAACCAAACACCAGTTTTATCTTTGGTATAGTAGTCAGATGAAGGGCTTCAAAATGTGTGGACATGACTTTGGGAAAATGCTCGATTTAATTTAACAAGTTTAAAAGTAACGGGGAACAAAAGCCCTGATGGGTCAGAGCTGAGACGAGAGATTAGCAGACTTGCACTTTGAAGGGTACGCTGTAATTATCGGCGGTTGTATTTTCCTGGTTTGTAGCCTTTTTTTTTCTGTTTTGTTTTTTTTTGCTATAGGCAAAAGCACATGTGAGACTTTTTGTATTTGACTGGCTTAATAAATCTATTCTGAATGTCTAATGTTACCCTCCTTATTCATATTTTCTCCAGATAAAATGTTCATAGGGATGCTAGATTAATCAGCCTTTTTTCTTCTCATTAAAAAAAAAGTGCACATCAGTGTGGCTTTTGACATGATTTATTGTAAGTAATTACTGTGTGACCTAGTGGCTAACAGGTCCTGGGATGAGAAGATGGCATGGTGCTTTGGGATCACACGACAGCCTGAATGCACTGAAAAGCTGACCTGAACCCCAGACTCCGAGGAGACACCACAGGCTTTCTGTTTTCAAGTATCCTCTTCATTCGACATGCCATCTTCATGCCGCAGGAACTGTAACATCACTATTACAAACACTACCAAGGAAAAAGTATACTGCACACAATAGATGGACAATCTTGCACAATCAATCGCATCTAATTAAAAACTTCTTGTGTGTAGAGTTTGACCAGGTAACTGCGAATGTCGGCCCGAACCGTGGATATGTTGACACTGGGATGCCACCTCATCACTGGTTTTCCGTCCGGTCCCACCAGAAACTTCTCAAAATTCCACTTGATGTCGCTGATCTTGAGAGGCTCCCAGAACAGTCTGCCGCTGGCGAAGCCAAAGTCGCTCCCAACCGGGGGGCAGGCGCTCTGACGGCACAAATAACAGGTAAGAACTCAGACTTGCAGCATATTTGGGGTTAGTAAAGGAATAAATATTATGACCTGATGGGAAAGTTACATTTCAAAAACTGATGTAAATATTGCATGTGTCATGTGCACATGGTCTGGGGTGAATTTGTAGAACAGTATGAATAAGGAAATAAAAAGTTTTTAATAACAAAAACATTTTAATGCAGTCTTTAGATCTGACATAATAAAATATATTGTAAAAGTTGACATAGTGACTGTTATGACTATACATATTTACATAACATATCTATCATAGAAAATTTTAATTAAAATG
>JAVQJG010119595.1:0-10155 GCA_036024015.1 Craterocephalus amniculus
GTGTGTGTTAGGATGTGTGTGTTTCTGCTTCTTCAGCATCTCATTAGGTTTGAACTCATCAGCTGCTATTTGGCAGATTGTCCTGTTCATGTGTTGGATGATCAATACGAAGCATTTTTCTCTATTAACTGCTCCATCCATCCATCTCTTCTTTCCTGGGTCAGATCTCAGTTGTATAGATGATGGGGTGTGTGTGTGTGTGTTAGTCAGGATGCCGGCTTATCCTGCATCACTTGAAGCCTGAGTTGTGTCCTGATTTTGCTGAGGCGTCGCAGACTGATCGATGGATGAAGAAATGAGATTCTGGGCCAGAACGATGTCGGGTTTACAGGCAACCATTCACAGAACACAACTTATATAAATATGAGTTTCTCTTATTTATATGTTAAACCATTGAAAAAGTCTGCTGGTTTATTTACGTTCATATTAACTGTAAGACGTTTTTAATTGACTGTGTCTTGATAGCAACATAACTGGGTTTTTGTCCTGCATTTTTCACCAGCTGACACAGAAAAAACACAACAGGGAGGAAATAAACGTTTTAGATGTGAGTGAATATTGATGGATGTGATGTCATTACCGTGTAGGCTCTGTCGGAACCCGAGTGTGATCACACTGTGAGGATAAACATACATAAAACCAAGGAAAATCTTTAAAAGTAAAGAGAAGAAATGCTTGACCCAAGGATGGGCTGAGTCAGCTGCAGCCCTGAACCGGATTAAAGGTCGACATGATCGGCAACTTTACGACAAGTAGAGGAGAGTCGTTTCATCTGGACCAGGTGTGTTGGAGCAGGGAAACATCTAAAACCTGCAGGCTGCAAAGCCAACTGTCCCTGAGTTTAACAGCTGAATTTATTTACATTTACATTCACACAAAAAAAGTTGCAGTTAAACGCACTGCAACTTATGCAACTGCAATAAATCAAATCATAATAAAATTTTATAAAAAGTAAATATACATTAATTGAATTAAAATAAAAACATGAAAAACTTGAAGCGGTAACCAGGAAAACCTGCCCGATGTCCAGGAACGGCTGGTAAACAGGAAGGAGGAGCTGTGTGGTACTAGATCCTCTCCAGCTGGCCTGTGAGAACCTCGTCCCTCCTCTGACTCCTGCATGAGGAGAACTACACCTCCTCCTCCCTGAGAATCCTAATAGCAGCAAACATTAAACTCCCCTCGGTGTCTAATATTTGCTGCTGCATCAGCGCATCGATGCGTCGCAATCTGCACCACGAGGACGACAAGAAAATCCAAAAATCAGTAAAGTTTCCATGTGAGCCGGACTCTGGGCTGCTTGGAATGTTATGTGTGAACAGCTGAGTATTATGGGATGTAAACAATTGGATTTTCAACCCTTCAAGGAGCCATAAGCCCATATAAACAACATGCACGTGTGTTTGTGCCCGCAGAGGCTTCTGCCAACCTGAAGCATGTCTGATTTCCTGTGTGTGCTTCTGGACGTGTGTGTGTGTGTGTGTGTGCGTGCTGTTATTTGTGTCGGAGTGCGTGTGTGTGTGTTATGTGTGTCGGTGTGTGTTTTCGGGACCTGTGTGATTAGCAGAGGTGGGATGTCCCACTCTGGGCTCTGCTCCATCTGTCGGGGTCTGTGTGACCTTTAATCACCTCCTTCTTCTTCTTCTCCTGCTCTTTAACTGGCCAGCTCCCATTTTCCATCATGGCGGAGTTTGATCCGGGTTTTTCTGTTCAGCGGCTCTTTGTGGGATTCAGAAATGCCGAGGAAAACCTCACAAAGCTCCATAAAACAGCCGGAGTGGACTGAGCACAGAGCATGCCACCGTCCAAAGCAGGGGGATGATAAAAGGGGCCAGAGGGGGGGAGGGTCCTTCTCTCCCCCATGGTAGCAAGTCTTCAGGATTTCCCGTCTGTCACCCCTCTTTAGCTAATCCTCACCCATCCCTCCCCCCCCTTTGCCCCACTCTGTCTCATGTACACGATGGTTTAATCACACATGGATGGAGGGATAAATGGACGGATGAATGATGGAAACCAGCTCATAGAGGTGTGAGGATGATGAGAGGAGGGGGAGGAACAGCAGAGAGAGAACTGCCTCTTTGTTTTCCTCTGGACTTTTATGAAGACTTGAGGCTTAAAGAGACACATGAGCATCTAACCCCCCGAGAGAATTATCGCTGCATGGACGTGGGTTCGATTTGAAATTTTTTAAGGTTTTATTTAAAAAAAGATATAAAGGTTTTTTATTTCAGCTTTTTGGCCCTCCTGAATGAATTTTTGGCAAAATGATCCATTTCCATGATCCCTTCAATTAAAGAGAGGAAAAATTCTTAGTAATTCAATTAAGTGGAGACTGAAAACGGTAATAAATATGAACATAACTTTGCTGAATTATTATTTAGTCAAGTGGATTGCAGTGATTTTCCTTCTTTAACAGAGGCAGGAATCGTTTTATATCTTTACAACAGAACTACAAGCATCCAAACTGCCCTCAAACCAAACCCACGCTGCTGCCCTCTGTTGATTGGCCGGTGCATTGATCCGTCGGGGTGAAGAGAAAACGGTCATGTTAATCATGCTAATGACGGCTACCTCGTCAGGAGTTAGAGCTGCAGCTGCATAAGGAGGCGCGCAGGCTCAGATCTGATGGGACGTCCGTGTTATTGATGTGCATAAATACGTTTACGATGCTCCAGCTGTCACTTTTTCTGATGCGGTCTCACACCGTCCTCACACTGACCCCCCTTCCTTATGACGACAGTTTCCATCCTGCTTCCGGAGGTCCTGCTGGGTCAGAACGATGCAGGTGAGGCGATGAGATGAAGCCTGCAGTGGATTTCCTGCTGCCTGCAGACCGAGGCCGTCCGTTGGTTGTAAAAACAGGAGACGCTTCTAAGATGGAGGTCTGGCTCCATGCTGACCCTGAAACCTGAGCCGTCGGACGTCTGCAGGATTACACCTCACACTGCCGGTTTGAAACGCGGATTGTTGTGTCACCGACTCCTCACACACTAACAAACGGAAAGTAAATCACTTCTGAGCTGGAGGACGTGTGGAGGGGAAGTTATGCTGAAGTCATGTGAGATCATCTAATAAGTGACTGTGAAGTTTTTTTCTCTCTTTAAAAAGATAAACAAAGGTAACGTTTGATAGTGGAAGTGTTGCTGTCCTACTCGTAGAACCGGATGAGGGAAAGTTGCGACAGTCATTGTTGGTGAACGATGCCCTGAGGGGAGGCGGCTCTCCCTTCATGCTGCTCGGAAACGCAGCCGTCAGGACATACCTCAGTTCATTTCAGGAGAAGCGGAGGCAAAACGGAGAAATGCCTGAGTGTGTATGGTCGGCCTGTCTGCGCGTTTGTGTGTGTCAGCATTGACACAGCAGAACAGAGCCAGGCCTGAGAACATTCCTGAAATAACAAACATGACGGAGGGTGGAGAAAGGAAGCTGGAACTGTTTTCTGCTCTTCTTAAAGAGGCAGGAGAACGTCTGGGACGAGGCGCTAGAAAAAAGTTTTTATCACTAAAGGAAAATCAACAGTCTGAACAGCGTCTGTGGGTCCGGTTCAGTCTTTGATGGGTTTGTTCCCGTTTCTTTCCGACATCACTTTCAGATCCTGTTTGACCCTGTTGGCTTCCACTCCTCCAGTTTCTGCTGAGAGGCCAGTTTGCAGCTCTGAGACGCATTTTCTGTCTGTCAGACTAGGGATGCATCTAAATAAATGTTTACTAGTAACAATGAGCCTAAAGATCCCAGATTCCAGCTTCTTGTGTTTAAATAATTCAGTGTTTAGTAGTGGTGCAAACAGCCGACCCAGCTCAGTAAAGACAGGAAGTGATGAAGGAGGCATGCTGGACGTCTTGCCGCCTGTCCTCCTGGTCTTACGCGACAGATACAGTCAAAGCTGCAACACCCAGTCATTCATCATTTCCATTCCTAGCCAATCAAACGCTCCGTTTATCTGGACAAACATTTCATTTATCCGACTGAAACCAGCCGACACGTTTCCATGGACGCTGGGTAAAATGATGCGATCCGGTGTTTACATGACTGGCAGATTTACTGGACGTGCACGGCGCTGCTAGTGAAGGAAAAAGGAGGTTTTCTTATCTTATTTTGAAACCTTTGACCATCAAAAAGCTCAACAATCCTGAAACTCTTTCCGTTTCAGCTGAAACATCGTATTCGCCACAGTCCTGCTCTGATTGGCTGCCGCTGTTGTTCACGTCTTTCCTGGAAATTGTTGAGTCACTCACCTCCACGTGGTTCAGACATGCACAGAAACATCATCAACTCAACAACATATGAGTGTTTACCTGCTTATTTTTTCCAAAAAGGTTTAAAGCCCCATCCTTGATCAGATCAGAAAGATCAAACAAGGTGTTCTCATGCAGATTTTTATTCTGATCAAACATCCGATCGCATCAGAGGTGCTCCATGGAAACGCAGCTGATGCAGGATTTTTCTTGAGTTCAGACAGTGTGAAAGCAAACCAGCCAATCAGACGGAGCTTCCTGGTCTATCTGGGTGTGAATGTCCAGAAATACACACAGCACACATTAGGCAAGCGCACACACAGAGAGTATAACGATGTCCGTGTGCACAATAAGGGCGATGCTGCCGGCGTAACCTCCAGCCTGCATGTTGTTTTCCTTCAGCATAATCCTCTGTTTGTGTTTCCACAAAGTCTGCCATGTGCTCCCCGTCCTCCACTCCTCCACTTCTGCAGCGTTTGCTTTGACTTCATTTCATTTGGTTTTTAAACTTCCAACCAGGAAGACTACAGGAAATGTTCTGAACAGTGGAGATAAAGCGGAACAGAATCAGCACGTTTCCTTTCTGCTGCAGGATCCCTGCTGGTCTCCAGCTTTTAGATCAGATCATAGGAATCAGAGACCAGGATGAAGAGCAGCTGCTGAGGATGATGAGTTGAGCGTGTTTAGACCCGATCAGATGATGGCATAAAGATTTATGATAGCGTTAAAAACTCTGAGCCACACGTCCTCCGTTTGGTGTCACAGATTTCAGAATCTAATTTGGGTTTAAATCAGATTTGGATCTTTTTCTGTGGGCTTGTTAGGAACCAGGTGCCCCTGCTTCCCTAAATACCTGGATATTTTTAAATACAGTTATAGTTATGAATATTGAATTAGCACAACGGTAAGGACAGACTGTCCCTTTTTTCTGTGGGTGTCTGTCTGAAAAGCAGGTCAGGCGGTGGGTGAATGGCTTGCTTACACGTCGGAGGCTGAGCTGTTTATTCAGCCAGAGAGCCGTTCATGTGCAGCCGAGTGGCATCAATGGGCTCTTAGACACGACATTTCGGCCTCCTTCGTCTCCAGTTAGGCTGCAAAATCACTTTTATGTTCATGTAATGCAGAAATATCACAACTTTCCTCCCACAAAAAAATGTGTTTCTTACCTTAGATGCTTAAGATAAGTGGATTAGATTTACCAGCTGAGGACATTTTATTGTTGTTTTGACTCCGGTGTGAAGGTGGTGCTGGTGACAGGTGGTCCCCGCCCTGCATCTACCTGCACAGGTCCAGTCGTGGCTTGTAGGTTTAATGGTTTACTGCTGCCAGTGAGGCGTGTCTGCCTCTGTAGAGCACATTCCATGATTTATATGATGAAAGAAGGAAGGGGCTGCACCCCAGACAGCCAGCGTTATAACCTACCGTCCTTCCACGGCTCGGTCTATCAGCTCAGTCTCCCATAATGTCTCAGGCAGCAGACATGAACATCCCTCACCTCACCTGTAAAACAGCAAATTGCAAAGGAATTTTAATGTTCAACATGCGTGTGATGAGAAAAAGAAGCTCTGGTGGTGTTTCTACATGCAGACAACAACCAGTTAAAAAATTTCTCTTTGATTCATCTTTAATAAACCGCCTCATTTGCACATGTAGCTGCTTGTGTTGATGGATAAAAGAACTCCAGCAGCTTAATGTTTGATGTATGAACGCCTGAAACAGAAACGCTCTCACGGTCATGACCTGTGACCTCGCAGGAAGTCCTGGCTCGTTGCATTTCATGCTAAACGTGTCTTACTGGAATAGGGCTGGACGATTCTGGAAAAAATAATAATCACTATTATTTTGATTGATATTGAAATCATGATTAATGCGCACGAGTATTCATTGATTTTTAAAAAAAGTGTTTAATGCACCACCAAAACTCAGCCTCAAGTATAACTTTTAAAAAATACAACAGGAAATAAATTAGAACCAAGTAAAGGAGTAAAATAATATATTAAAATAATAATAGCAATAAAAAAAGAATAACCAGTCGAAATGCATTCCTGTTACATTCCTGTTTTCTTTGATGACAGTGTTTTTATGATTGTGAGAAGGCAATATTGTAATCATGATTAAAATTTGATTAATTGTCCCGCCTTGGGTCCCTACCAAAGTCAAATGAAGAAGATGGGAAGAAATGATTTTAAAAAAAAACAAAAAAAGATTATTTTAAATTCACTTTAAAAAAAAAAACATTTTTAAACATTTAACATTTTTGATTTCATTTGTTATTGAAACTTTTTTTCTGGTCTTGTAGGGAGTTATAGCAGCAGAATGTTGGTCTGGCTGCTGTGTTTTTTGTTCCTGATTAAAACAAAAAACAAAGCCAGCAAAGGATTTTTGTAATTTTTCTTTGTTTTTACGCTCCACAATAATCTGCAAAATATCGCGGAATCAAGAGAATCGCAATTTAAATTGAATCGGCACCCAAAAAAGAAGGTGAAAGAACCGAATCTGGAGGAAAGCGTATGGTCTCGGCTCTAACGGGGATTTTTCTGAAGCAGCTTCATCAGACAGCAGGCCGTCCGCATTGCTGCTTCAGGTTTACATGATTCAGGTTCTGGCCGTCTGCCGTCGGTTCAGATACCAGCCGACAGCTTTCTAATGAGCCGTCACTTCCCTGTGTGTGTGTTTATCTCCTAACTGCTTTGCGTTTTTATTTTTTAGTATCTATCCAACCACCAGCAGCAGTTTAACAGTCATCGTCACTGTTATCATTCAACCGAAACATGAGATTAAATGTGTTTTTTAAAAGGAACAATAAGAGAAAATGATATTTATTTTCTCTTTTTTTTACCCAGATTTAACTTTCTAAAGTTTCCGGAAAGTAATTTTTCCACCAATTTTAATCAGCAGTTTAACAGAAATATTATAGTTTTTATTTCATTTGTTTTAATTTTTATCTGATTTAATGTTTTTAATGTTTTAGTTTTTTGTTCATTAACTGCTGTAGTAAAGAGCTTTCTAAATAAAGTTCCTTCCCATCAACATCTTGTATTTTTGGATTACTCAACGCTGGTTCATTGTTTCCTTTTGGGAACATTAAACTGTGAGCTGGCTCGGTCTAATTAGTGGATTTATTTCAAACTTCTGTATATTTGACGCATTTAAATTGAGCCTGACTTTATGAGCTCATTAGATTTACGGCTCTGAGTGAAAAATAATCATCTTAATCTCATTTAGTTAAATAAAACAGTAAATCTGCTGGTTTATTGTCTGGTTTCCTCCTGTTTAACGGCTTGGTGTTGGGCTGTAAACGTTGCCGAGTTGACACGGTTCTGTACGATCCACAGCAGATTATTACACCGCAGTTATTCAGAGTTTATTGGACTTGAAAATATTCATGCAGAAAAAGTTGGTCGGGACTATTTTTGTACTCAGAGCTGCAGTTTGCTCCACTTTTCCGTCTCTTGTGTTATCGGGAGCACTGAGGTTCGGCCGATGCACAGCAGGTCGCTGGATGCAGGAGGTTTGAACATGATTATCAGGAAGTCGACTTGGTTTGGTGTTTCCACCGTCTGTGTCCGTCGCTCCTTCCACCTCCACCGCATCCTGACCTCCGAGCTGTGGAGGTCTGAGTGGAGCCAGATCACGGCTCTGCACCAGCCAACTTCCCTTTCACTTGGCTGAGAACGAAGAGGAGGAGGGAGGTGAGAGCCACAAAGGCCAAGAGAAAAGAGGAGAGTGGCGGTGTTTGTACTCGGCAGATGAATGAAATCTTTATCTGGGACGGAGAGACGAGGAGGCTGCTCTCGCATATCTCCTTTATTTCTGCTAGTTCAGCTTCTACTCTGTTATATTCCTCTTTTCTTACGGCTTCTCTCCCTCTTCTTTCTGCCTTTTTCTTTCTACTCGATCTGTTTTTTCCTCTGAACTCGGCCCCCTGGTGGACGTCCGACGACTCCTCCTTTTGGTTTTTCCTGCTTCTGTAACCCCGGAGAAAACAGGAAATCTGAAACAATTATCGTCTCCTCCTTTATTTTCTAATATGTGCACGATTTCCAGCTATTTCTCGTCATGAAATTCCTCCGTAGAGGACAGCGATGCTCAGAAAGGCTTTGAGGTTTGGTTCCAGCTGCTTCTTTAAACAAAGTGACTCCATCTAAAGAATTCAAAAGACCCTTTTCTCCTTAAAAAAAAGCACAAAAACTTAGGTTGAATTGAGTTTTTAGCTCCAGTTCATTCGAGTCCGCCTCTGTAGAGAAGTCCTGCCTCTGTGGGAAACTGCAGGAAAATAAGAAGCTGCTTGTTAGGGACACAATGCACATTTAGGCCTGGGTGTAGCGGGAAAATAACCCGCCTGTAGATGTGGTCACCGTCCCAAACAAAGCGCCTTGGCTCGGCTCTGCTCTGCATCTTCCTCTCTGCAGGAACAGCTTCTGCCTGGAAAGTTGTTTAATCAGCTGCACGATAAGAAAGCTGCACGCTGGCGTTATTACAGGAGCAGAGGTGTGAACGTTTGGAGCCAAAGCTGCTGTAGCGTGTATAAACTGAGATTCAGGGTCTGAGGAACGAAGGAAGGGTGGAGGAGGGATGTTAGTGGAGAGCGAAGGAGACGGAGGGATGGAGTAGAAATGTGGTTCAGAGGGAGGGACGGGCAGAAAAGGGATGCAGGAAGGACACGGGAGTGAACAAAGGCCTATTTTTGTCAGATCCGTTCTGAGTCTTTAGTCTGTGTCTGAGAGTAAAAGGTCTCACCTCACAGCTAGCATGTAGCATGTAGCAACGTTCCAGGTTAGGTCACATGCAGGAATCTGCTCATATTTAGTCTCTGTGTGGCCTTCACAGTCCTTCTGCCCAAACACCAGAACCCGGCTGTTCCTATATGAGCCCAATTTCCTGGCGTATGAAAGCCCTGCAGGCCTGTAGGTGCAGGTTGTTCTGCCTCCGACCAGAACGCTGAAGAATCCCCGCTACAGCTACAAGTTCCCCACATTAAACATGAACATCCGCGAGGCTTCAGGCTGAGTTTAGAACAATCATTTCTTGTTTAATGCATCTGAAAGTTAATTAAGTTTAAGTTGATTCATTGCAATTATTTTGTATAACTGAGCTTATTTAAGAGGGCTGGGACGAAATGCTTCCCTCCCAATTCGATTCTTCTACTATTTTTTTTGCTGCTGATTCAATTTAAATTGCACTTCTAAGATATTGATGATTTTTGTGATTTATATTTAGTTTTTATAACTACAGACTGCACATCCCACTGAGTCCATTTTTAAAGGGATACTGTGTAACTTTTGGCCCTAAACTGGTCATTTCCTCTCAGAATAAACTTTTGACCCAAATATATTGATGGATGATTTCTGTCGTCCTTAACAGCGTTTGACGCGTGTCGCTGCTCTGAGGAGGCTGCCCTCTTCAAAAACTAGACTCTGTAACTTTGCATGAGTGGATCCGTCTCTCATGGGGTCATGTGACCTGCAGCTTTGCTCTACAGCTATAAAACAGTGGGCTGAGCTTCATGCTACTTTTCCCTTGAAAAATGGTCAAATCTGAAGAAAGTAAGAGGGTGGACACGGTGTCTGAGGAGCCCAGAAAGAGAGAGACTGTTCAGTTTTGCATAAATGTAGTGTGAACTGTGGGAAGTTAAAAGTTCAACCACCTGGTGGCCAAAAGTTACCCAGTAGCTGTGTAAGATTTATCCAGCAGGAATATGTTTGAACCAGCTGAAAATGAAGAATTTAAATGTGGAGAAAACAGGTGGTCCATCGTTCTGCTGACATCATGCCCTACAGGACAAGTTTGAAAAATATGTAAAAAAAACAAATAAATAAAAAAATGAAAATATCATTTTGAAATTTAAAAAACAATTATTTTCAAACAATAAAATCTATAATTACCTGAATAACTTTATATACATATACATATACATATA
>JAVQJG010119602.1:0-36121 GCA_036024015.1 Craterocephalus amniculus
TGAACCGCTTAATCCAATTGGGTCGCGGGTGTGCTGGAGCCTATCCCAGCTGTCAACGGGCGAGAGGCGGGGTACACCCTGGACAGGTCGCCAGTCTGCCGCAGGGCCAACATGGAGAGACAGACAAATCTCTCCAAATCCCCTTTGTACAATAATCGTGCATGTTTGTGTGATTACTGTTGAAATTTAAATGGTCACATTCAGGGATATTTATTACAAGCAACAACAATATTAATATTGCGCTATTAGTGCAGAATCCTCATACTTGCCTCCTCATTTTATAATGAAGAATTTGGTGTCACACAACCATATTAGTATGGAGAAGACTACTGTAACTAAACATGAGCTGCAGAATAAGCCTGTTTAGCCTTTTTAAAATTTGTCAGTGAAACAATGTTGGCTGCACTTTAGCTTCATCATTGTTTCCTAGATCTGTACTTTTGAATGAGTTTTAGCAGTTCATGGAAGAATGCATTTACTTCATTGCCACAGATGGAATTTCCTTCTTAATACAATGCTGAAACATTCACATAAAACAGCCTTTACACAGATTGGACATTTACCTTGTCTTTAAAAGTCACGTGAGATAGGCTTTTACAATATTTACTTTTTTTTTCAAATTCCCATTTTAAAATTGTTTGTAAATAACTGAGAGCCTGAGCTTCAACGTTCACCTTCTGTAGTACAAGATGGTCTTTAAACCTGGAAATTCCTCTCGAACACTTCAGACACTGTTCATTTAGTCACACACAGATCACCAACTCCAGACCTGTTTGGCCAGAGTCCTGCAGGTTTTAGATGTTTTTCTGCTGATTCAAAGGAAATTCTTCTCCCACTGCTTGTTGTCAAGGTCTGCACAAGCCCTTTAGTGGCACATTGATCAGAGTCAGGTATGTTGCAGCAAGGAAACATCTAAGACTTGCAGGACCCTGGCCCAACAGGTCCAGAGTTGGTCATCCCTGATTGGATGTCTCAGAGGACACAATTAAGCTCATTCATCCACATGCAGCTATACTGCATATCTTCAATATTTTCTATGAGCCTCTTTTTGCTTTTGCTGATGAGGGGACTAGATATCAATAAATCCTGATCATCTGTGAGTCATATCTCACTGTCTGTGTCTTGTTTTCTCCAGATGAAGCCCTGCAGAGACAGGAGGCGCTCTGGCAGCAGGAGTTGGAGGAGTCGCTGTCTCACTGCAGGTCTCTGTTTCATCCATCCAGACCCAAACACATCGACTTTCTGCGCATCACCCCCCCTGATGATGACATCACTGAAACACCCCCGGCTACACCTCTTCCCAAAGAGCTGAGGGTAAGTAGAGGGAAAAAGAGGATGAGATGAAAATTGTGGAATCACACAATGCAAACTGATATCAAATATTGACTGTCAGGATCTACAAGTCTACAGTTGACACAATCATCTTCAGAGTTAAAAGACATTAAATTAGACATTAGGCCATTTTAGTTTTTGTATTTTTTGACTACTTTAAATCAAGTAAATAGATTTATTTGGATTTAATCTCCTAGTTTTCTTGCACTTTTCATTCCTGGACTTTGCTTTCTTGTTTTATGCAGCAGAAAACACACCACTGATGTTTCTAAATAGAATAAAACTATAGAGCATCTCAGGGGTGTAAACATGCACATAGAGATTCCCACAACATACAGAGATTTTGGAGTATGATTGGGAACTGGAATACACAAGGAAGTCGAGTCCTTGTGTTGCTGATGTAACATTTCCAGTGAATGAATGAGTCAAATGACCTGAATTAATATGAAAATGAGTCTCTCCTCCCATCCATAAATAAAACTACATTTTCCATGAACTGCTTACACTGTATTTACCTGCAGATGTAAAAGATACAAAATCCTATTGAGGTCTGAAAAAAGACCCTTCATCATGATATTAACCTACTCATTTTTTATTACAGTAGAGTCTGGTACCATGCCTTTCAAATCTGCTCTGCTATGGTTTTACAAAGAGGTCTATGTTCCCTGTTGTTACAAAACCAAAATGGTTTATTTCAACTGTGTACGTGCATTGTATGTGCAATGTTAACTTGCAGCCTGTGTGCATGCATGTGCGAAAAAGATTGAAACCAGTTTATGTAACTAACTGTTAGAAAGGAATTAAATGAAAACAGAGAAAAAAATCAAATATTGAGAAAGGTCAACAGGTTAAAAACATAATCAAATTTGAAATTTAAGCTTAAAAGAACCAGTTCAGATTGAAACATTCAGGTAAAAACTGTAAATGCAGCCTATATAAAGTATGTGCACACACATATATATATAAGTACTACCTTACACCTTGATATGGCTTGAACTCCATTTTTATCACCTTTATTTCATAACCTGCTCCCACCAGCAGCTGCAAGGGAGAAGAGGCAGGCATGATGTGTGTTGCAACAGGAAATATGTGTTGTCTTCAAGCAGCACAGTTTGTAAATCAGAAAAAAACCAGTGAGGGGTCTTTTTTACTTCCTGTTAGAATGACATAAAGTCATTGTTTGTGCAGACAGTTTGATTTAATGTGCTTTTTCCAGAAAAAGCTTAATATGTAAATGACCACCTAATAATAACCTTTGTGGACTATAGACCCTGCACATGCTGTAGCCCCTGCACATACACATTTTAAGTTCCACAAGATTATCTGGATGTGTTCTTGTTACATAAACACAGAAGCTCAAATAAAAGCAATAGTGTACAGCACTGTACGTCCCCAGATGAATGCAAAAGCCCCTTATTAGTAATCTCCAGAGTAGCTACTAAGAATTCTCTGCGGGATATATAAATGTCTCAGAATCTGAGGGTAATGGCATAAAATAAGAACAACTCTCATGTGAGTCTAACTTGCAGGTTCTGATGATATGATATGAGAGCAAACACGGGTGGAACCTGAGAATTAATAACAACCCAAACATGAGTCACTGAAGAAGGAAGTTTACAGTCTCATGCTGGTATTTTTGTCATTTAGGACTCCATAAAACAGTTGAAAAATGTTTGTCAAGGGGATTAGGAAAGGTCTGATATCTGCTGCTACAGTATTCCACAGGAAGTTTGTCTGCAGCCCATAAGCACCTGTTTTTCCCTTAGGCTGTACATACTATATGTATTATTATAAACTTTTACTTTACTTTTCCTCTTTCATTTACCCACTTTCTTTTAATGATGTAACAGATGTAAATTTTGTGCAAATTGTAACATGTATAGGCTTATGATTAGTGTTATTATTATTACTGTACATTCTTCAAGACAATGAATTAAAAAAAAACCCTACTGCTACTAATTATTTTTTTCCCATTTCATTTTCATGTATTTAATTACACAAATGTATATATTTTAAAGTTTACATTATTCACATTATTACATTAGAAGTACATTACAAGTTTTCATATTGAAATGAGGAGAATTTAAACTACTCCAATTACAAAAAAAGTATGAACTTCCAACAGCAGCACTAACACTTATTATTTTTATGATAATCTGACAAATCCTGGCTGTTTACTGATCCTTTTTATCAGATTCAGTGTGAGCTGATTATATGATTGTAGGTGGAGTTAGACCTACTAAAATGTCCAGATTAGCCTGGCGCCACTTGGTACTTTCAGTGGAACTGAGAAACCTTCCTGGCAGTGGATTTACAGACCAAATGTTTAGCGATCCAGCACTATTTACTCTCCTTCAGCTCTGGGTGTGGTGTATTTCCATCTGCTCAGGGTTGCTTCCTTTACCTTACGGATGTCAGGGTGTTTAAATGTCAGAAACAGCGGGTGGAGATGCCATCTGTTTGAAATTATTCTGTCCGAATGTCCGAAATGCTGCATCACAAAGCTACAGAAGAATCAACGGGACAATGAGACAGCAGGAATTGGGGGATACAGCTAAACTTGGATCTAACTTTCACTACATGTGGTGGAGTTGAGTCACTCCAGCCAGCGGTGCCACAGAGCCGGGGTTGGAAAATTTTACTTTTCCACAGCTTTGTGGATTTCTCTGCTGCTGTTGCCTCCTCTGAGCGACTAAACAGCAGCTTCCAGTTTCAGATTGAGAAAACCAGTCTGGTAAGACATGAAGGAGCAGTTGGAATACAGAAAGGAAAACGCTATTCATTTTCAACAAACTGGAGCGCAAACAGGTTGTATTTTCTGATGTGTCTCAGACTTTGCTAGCTTAACCAATTCAAACTTGAGTTTTCATGATGCTGGAAGCACTTTGACAAATCCACGTATGTGACTGAGATGTGATCATACTTCTTTGGACCAAAGAGTTTGATGGAAGCAATGTAATTAGTGAGCACATATGGACACGGTGGGACATGGTCAGGAGCTTTGTCAGTTGTTTCTGGATGACTTCACAAATCATCTCAGAAATGTCTCAATCACAGGAATCTGAACAGTCAGAAATTGTCTTGACATTTTTCAGGAGCCTCTCACAGGAGCAAAATGAGGACATGTTGCAGAAAGAGCAGGATACTATACTGCCTGATGTAGGTGAAAAGATTACTAAAGCTTTGGGACATCTAACCTTTCAGGAAGAAAGAAATAAGTCAGACATAACAAATGAGAAAAGTATTAATTCAATCCAAAATGCTGTAAATATGGAAAATGACTCAATGGAACAGAGCTGTAGAACAAGTTATAACCAAAGAAATAAGGTGCATGAAGACAAAGTTAATGCCTGCCAGAATGAAGATTCGTCACATAATAAATGTGTGTTGGATGAAGATCTGAAGCCACAATGTCAGAACCTTCCTACCAACAGCACAATAACAAGCCGGGTTTTTCCTGCAAACACAGAAGAAACCAACCAGGATGTCAAACTCGGTCACATAAATGCTCCAAATGTACACCGCCAGGAGGAATTTGGCATGGAGACAAATTCTGGGGTGGATTTTGAACCTGTGGAGTCTGAAAATAGTAGACAAGCTGAGACTGAACATGCTGCGGTTACTGTGGCACAGACTGGAAAATCTGTTCAGGAGCAGGAACCAATGTTGGAGGAAGCTGAAAATATAGAGGAGAGGATATGTGTGTTGGATGAAGAACAAGAGCAAAATGATGCGAGCCCAGACTCCAAACAACATCAGCATCCTCCCAGTCCAAGTGACGCTTCATCATTTATAATCCCAACATCTACACATCAGTCTACCAGTCCTCCACCCGGACCCACCCTCACCAGAGCCACCTTCTATCCAGGATCTCCTGACAAGCAGATCCAACTCCCGGCTCTGTTCAGCGGCCTGAGGGTGGCCAAGAAGGCAGTTTTAACAGAAAAGCTGGATGATGTCAAGGCTCAGGGAGGCTTCCTGGACCAGATCTCCCAGTTCCTCAGTCGAGAAAAGAAAGGAGACGAAAAAGATGAAGAGCTAGAGGCTGTAAATGAGCAAAATGAACTCAGAGTGAGTTCAAATGATAGTCAGGAGGTTGAGAGGGAAGAGCTTCAAACGGGAGATCATCCAAAGGTATCAGAGTCGGTTGAGTCTGTAAAACCTGTGTCCAGTGCTGAGGCTGCGTTTGACGCCTTCAAGGCCTTTTTCACCCCAAAGCCATTAAAAAAGGATCCGTCAGAAAAGATGGACCTGGAGGCACTGAGGAAAAGGATGAGAAATGATAAAGATGTACTGAGAGCGCTTTTTGAGAGAAGCTCCAAAAAAACACCGGGAAGGAAAGACTCCTCAGATGACAGAGTAAGGGTGCATTAAACATTCCATTTCCATTTCTTCTCTCTATCGGCTTTGTTTATGATCATTTCCCCTAAACAGGAGCCACAAGAAGACACAACACCAAGAGTTCAGCTATGAGCATCCACCATTATAATCACTGGGTGCTTCTTGGAGATGCACATATCAGCATTTTCATATGGTAGAAGGTAAAAAGAAAAATCTTTTCTCCACAGTCAGATCCGCCCACTCCAGGGGAAGGAGAAGAGAGGACTCCTGGTCGTCTGCAAGCCGTCTGGCCGCCTCTAAAAGAAGAAAAAGTTGGACTGAAATATACAGAAGCAGGTACAGACTAATTCAGTGTTTCCCAGTCCGATTCGTTGGAGCCAACTGCTTCAATACATCTGATTCAGCTCATCTTTAAGACTTGACTCCATTAATTTAGGCCAGGTGTGGAGATGCAGTGAAACATGTAAGACCTGCATGGTGGTGGGTCCCCAGGAGCAGGATTGGGAACATCTGCATTCATTTATTTAACACCCCCCCCCAAAAAAAACATGATGTTTACTCATGAAAACACAAAATTAGACTAAAGTATTCCATGAATTGAGACCTGAAATCCATTCAAGTAATAACAGATGACGGCATTGCTCACTGTGCACTTCAATCAGAAGCAGCTATGTTACCATATTAGTTGGGTTTCTTCTCAAAAGTTTGATTGGATGAATATGTGGCAGCTGTACACTAGCGTTCGACATGAAAATACAGTATAATTTATTTGAAACTGGTCCCTCTTCACAACGACGGTCTGCAACAATTCAGCCTATTTTTAGAGTAACACACATTCACATGAGGCGTGTTAGTAAGCAAATATCAGAGAGAGTAAAAAAGTCAGGTCTCCTGAATTATCGAAAAATAATCCCCGCATGAATACAGTCGTACTACTATAATGTCAACATTCGGTCGTGTGAGAAGCCGTGTTTGCTGTGGGATGTCATGCGGTTGAAGTGTTATCAAGCTCTTCAGGTATGGTAAACACAGCCCCACCCTGACTGTCTGCAGTTTATGATTCTCTTTTATTTTCATGGGTTTCCTGCAGCCAACAGCTGAGCGTCCTGATATGAATCTTGATACTGAAAATGGCATAAACGTTTGCACCTGGAAGAGATAATCACAGACACAAATAGAAAAACCCCTGTAGGTTTATTTGAGCTTAAATGACTTTAATCTCATACGTAAGAAATGTAGAAAAAAAGAGAGATAAATAAAAAGGGTTTTCTTTCTTTTTCTCATTATTAAAACACTTGCGCATTCATTTTAACCATTTAAATTAAACAATGATTAAAATGATTAAAATTGTAAAAGTGGTATTGGTTTCTTTGATAGTTTAGTGGATGAGCTGAAAAATTCCACAAAATTTCCCCTTAAAATATCCTCATTTTATCATCTGGAGGACCATCAAATATTTTTTGGGCAGAGATGAAACTATGCTTCGTGTGCTAACACACATATTTTTGTAAACACTATCAGGACTGTGACAGTAAATGTGCTTTCTAAGTGACCATTAGTAGCTTCAGTCATCCATAAACAGATGAATGTTTGCTTGGGATGGCAGTCAGTTTTATATGTACACTGAGGGCTTCTGTTATATTTGACTCTCTACTGCCATCATCTGGAATAAGTTTCAATGCCCTCCACTCAAACAGCTGTAATAATGAGCTCCTTCTGCGGTATCTGCAGGAATATAAACTTTTGTAAAGTCTTTAATTCTTGTAAATGTTCTGATTTTCCTGTCAGAGCACCAGGCTGCTCTCCTGCAGCTGAAGAGAGAATGCAAGGAGGAGCTGGAGAAGTTACAGGTCAGTCTGATGCATACAGTTTGATGACACATTCAATTATCTGGTGTTGCATTCTTTGTGGGCTATAGAAAATCATGTTTTTGCAAGCATAATTTGATTTCTGGCATTTTATTAGAGACAGTAAAAGTAATAGACAATTAGTATATTTGCTGCTACAGTTTTCTCCAGGTTATGTATCTTGTTTGTTACCTGTCTTTCATAAAGATGTAGATCTCAGGTAAAGATACAAACAAAAGTTATAGCACAAACTCCTTTAAAACAAACTTCTGGAAGAAAATTTGATCAAAAACTTGTGCAAATGAATTTGAAGTTAGATTTTGATCATTTTTCTCTAAAACTTCTGATGAACCTTGAGTATCACGCCAATAATAACTTAACTAAAGATAACTTGACTAAATGGGCCAGCGGTGGAAAATAAAAAAGAAAGGTTGAATATAAACAGAAAAGGAAAATCCCAATGAAAACATTCAGGATAAAACAAAAGACTAATGGAGGGACAAATAAATCAAAACTTTAAAACAGAAAAGGGTTTGGACAACCGTAACTAAACTGGAAATCATGCTAGATGATAAAGTATGATATGGTTTATATTTTTGACTTTATATAAAATTTACATCAGCCTCAGCTACACCTACTCTTGAAAAACCTTTGTGTTGCCATGGTTGCAGAGTCTTTGAGGCATATAACAGATCACACATGTTTGCTCTATCTTGAATTACCAGGAACAAAGTGTGTATCTAAACTTTTACAAACATAATTCTAGGAGGACTATGAGTCGGATCTCTCCAGGCTGCGGGTGGAAAATGAGGACAATGTTGCCCGTTTGGAGTTGGCTCTGGCTGAGCTGCAGGCCAAACTCTCCCAGGTCTGGACCCTTCGTCCAGGGGAACGCAGAGATGTCGCTGTTTCCACCGCCGATGATTTTCCACACAAATCATTCCGCACCGTTTTCATCCAGACGGACAGAGAGACTTTCATAAGAAATCCTGAGGATGGGGAGGTCACTGGGAGAGGCTGCACAATCCCCCAGCAGCAAAAGGTGACCCCCAAAAAACTGGACCTGGCTTCAATAAACCTCAACCTGGCCCTTCAGCGGGACGAAAAGTCGTTCTCCTCTTCGTCGCCTGTAACTTCTGATCAACCTATCCCTAAAGGAAATGTTCCGCCTTTGTCAGAGAAGCCAGCAGCTGCTTCTCAGACTGAACCACCAACCACCAACCTACCTCCACCTCCTCCACCCCCACCTCCTCCTCCATCCATGCCTGGCGTTTCTCTTCCTCCACCTCCGCCACCAATTGGAGGTCTTACTGTTGATAAACCTCCGAGGAAACCATTAGTGGAGCCTTCACAACCCATGAAGCCTCTTTACTGGAGCCGAATCCAAATCCAGGACAACAAGTAAGTTCCATCTTAGAGTTTATTCTGCTTATATAAACTCCATTTCAAGATCAATTTATTAAAAAATTTCTGCTGATGCTCTTGAGCCTTGAATTCAGAGTGAATGTCAAAAGAACCTAAAATACATATTTAGATGTAAATAAGACAAACCGTGTTAATTTTTATAAGAACTGAAGTTTAATTTTCCTTAGAAATTGCAGGTATGAATATTTTATACTTGTAAAAATGTTTTAAGATATGAAACGTGCATGGAAGTTGATCATTTTTTCTCTTCTATAGGGCGGAAATCACAAAATTTCAGTGTATTTGAAATAATATTTGAATAATTTTCTATCACAAGAGTAAAGCCTGTATCATTAGCTTTAATTAACTTGTTTACAGTATCAGAAACCCCTGATAACCTGAATGTTATGCTTATTTTTGGGGTAAGACTGAATAATTGGACAGCTTAATGCTTACTATAATAACTTTAATAAATCTTCATCTTAAGAAGGATTAGGTGTAGATCTCAAAGATTTTTAAAGGCCCGGGTCCAGGCAGAGGCACAGACCGGAAAAAGGGTGGCAAATGCATGAGACCTTTTAAAAAGAGGGATCTAGAATTGATGATGAGCTAATTATTACAGCTGAAGTACTCATCTAAGAAAAGCTAAAGTTGAGAAAGCAAGCAGCCAATAACACTTTTTTCCATTCATAGTTGTTTACTGAGGATAATCCTGCATTTAATGGTTTTAATTGTTGCTGCACAAACACTTATACTTCATTAAGAATGAGAAAAAATTCGCTGTGAGCCAAAACCACAAGTTTTATTAGTGTTTCCTGAACATTATGGGTCTTTGTAGAGCTGTCACATCTGATGGTTTACGACTTTTACATCAACTTTATGAAATCTTAACACCCAGGACAGGTAAATATCACCCCTCTAGACTTTTAGTGAGATGATGCTGTATGAATGCACCATTATTATGTAGAACGCCGTAGTCTGGATGAGTACTTTACATGCTACAGCTACTTGGATTGGGTGAAAACCATCTTGTGTATTCTTTGGGTAGCACTTGAGGAGCCAGTTAGATTCAAGGGGCCTGAGCCCGGCCATACCTTTCCTATGGTCCTAGATTAAATTACATTTACTTAAGTTGTAATAAGCAAGCAAAAAACAAAAACAAAAATAAAGATTTTATCCTATTTATCATTAGAGATTTAATGAAAATATGTTGAAAAATGATTTCTAGGCACAGAAGAGTCTGTTTTTCGATAATGTCGAATGGTCTCCATCATAAACACAGAATATGAGGTATAATAGGACAGTTACCTAATCTCAAGGGAGTGATGGCAAATTTATAAAAATGATAACTGAAACACAATATTTCTCTCTTCTTCAGTAACAACCTGCTGTGGAACATTTTAGAGGAACCACACATAATCAATGCCAGCGAGTTTGAGGACCTCTTTGCTAAAACAACCACAAAGACAAAAAGAAAGCAGCTGTCAGAGGCTTATGAGAAGAAAACTAAATCCAGGAAGGTAAGAAATCATTTTTGTGGTCATATTAAATTTAATTTATTTCTGAACCACCTATCAAAGATAAACAGCAGTCAACAGTCGTTTCCTCACTAGAGGGAGCCAATGCAACATGTTTACAGACTAAAAGGAACATTTAAAATCACGTCTTAATAAAGAAACTTCGAGATTTTACACAACTGCCTTCAGGAAACTAAAATCCTTTCATATTTAATCTGTCTTCTGTCTTTGTGAAGTGATTATATTCATTGCAGTGATTTATTTTCTTTCTGTGTGATAGAAGATTTCCTCCATTATGTTTCTGATGAGCTGTTTCCTTCTGAATCACATTCAGAATTTATTCATATTAGAATAAATTGTACAACTAGATTTCAGTGCAGTCTGTTTTTTTAGCTGAATCACAGAGAGACAAAAACATGGTAACAATCAGAAGAACTGTCCAGTGATGATCTGCATGTGATGTAAGAAATTGCCAAATTACGAAACAACCAAATTTGGAACAATAAAATACAATATATTGGTAATTGAAATGCAGGGAGTGAGTAATATGATCTTTGTTTGTCTTGCTCCATTTTCACAGTACACTCTCCGCTAATGACTATATAATGGTTTCTATGTAAGGTAGTCATGGCAACCATGTGTGTTTCAGATCATTAAGCTGTTGGACGGGAAGCGCTCTCAGGCTGTGGGTATCCTCATTTCAAGCCTTCACCTTGAGATGAGGGATATTCAACAAGGTGAGATGATCCTATTCTTCAAGAAACACAAACTTTCCCCAGATATGAATAATTTAACCTTTAAAAAAAGTTTAATTTATATCAGAGATTGCTCTGATGAGTGTCTGCACATTTAAAACACACCAAAGTGTGTCATATGTCAAATTACACATGACAAATCAATCCGTAAAACATGACCATTTAGTGCAAACAAATGTAACAATAAAAAAAAATCCAATCAAATGTTGCTTCTCAAATATAATGACTAAGATGACAAAAACATCTTGGTTATTTTTCCTGATATTTATCGGCTAATTTTATGATTCTATGCTGAGCTGATTCCATCATCTGACTCCATTACAAATCGGACATATTTACTTGAATGTTATCATTTTGGGATCTATTAAATTCCATTTGATTCAATTCAGCTTTACATGTATTTGTATGGCTCACAACACACACTACAGTCAACTCAAGGTACTTCAACAGACACAATCCAGTTTAGTCTAATTTAGTAGTCCATTTAAAAATAAATTACAACATAACCATTACATTATCCTCATTAATCCAATTTATAAAAACTTATAAAATGTTGCTTCCTTTACTTGCCATATTTTGGAGTTGATGAGTTCATTACTATTTTTTTGTCTCTATCAAGTAAAGGTCTGTGGTTTTTGCAGTCACGTATTATTTTATTTATTAATTTTTTTCCCACAATAAAATGTTTCCACTGCTGTTTAAACAGCCAAGAACTACACGAGTCCTTCCGGATTTCCTTGGCATCATTAAGATGAAAGTGTGATTTTTATCCCCTCTACAGCATGGAGCGTGGACTTCTGGTATTTGCTTGAATTCACCGAGATTTCCTAAAGAATCAAATTAATTGCTAAAATGTATTTCCTGGCAAGTTTTTCTTCAGACTTTTACAGACACTACAATTCTTAGGATGGGAGTCCATTACAAGCTATGATTATTACATTTTTTCAATGCAATGCAGTTTTGCATATTATATTCATTTGATGGAATAATTAAGAAATGCTACTTCAACCTCATATTTTAGTACAATAAAGCAAACATCTGGCCCTGTAAGAGATTCATTGCAGTAACCTTTGGATAACTGCAGGCATTCTGGGGATTTGAGCTCGCTGTAAACACTCTGGTGACCACAGCTCCCTTAACATCACACTTGTTTAACTTGAGCCCCAGCATCACATTGAAAAACCCATTTATTTCCCTCGGAATATGAGCTGTGGGTGAATTTAAAGTACGATTACAGGCTGGATCTCTCACCACAATGTCAGCAAGACGAAACAATCTGCATGGCTAATCCCAAATTCCAAAATATTTCTTTTTTTTCATGGAGAAAAATATAATTGCCGGGCTGTTTGGCCTCTTCACTTTTCTTTGATTATCTCCCAGTGTTACACATACAGTAGGTGGATAGAAACATAGGTGAAAAAGACAGGTCCTGCTCTTGGGATCTAATCTGTGATTTATCTTATAACACAAAAACAACATAGCTCCTCTATGCAAATCCAAGCCACCTGGGGAGTCACTCCATGATTCATCACAGGGATACATTTTTAGATGGGAAAAGTTGACATAAATTGATTTAGAATTACATTAAATGTACTCCCAATCATAATGAATGATTGATCAAGAAGGGTTTTGCAGTTTTAGGTTGTATTCCCATAAAATATGACTCAATTTCTAGAGCTGCAGAGTGAAATGATACATATATTGTCCTTAAATCACACTGTATCACATCTGATTCCTGCTTTATAGCTGTACTGACAGTGGATCAGTCCGTGGTGGACCTGGAGACAATTGAAGCTCTGTATGAAAATGTTCGTATGACACCAACACATAAATACAGTTTTAAACTATACCATTGGGAAGGCCTAGTCTAAACATGGTTCTCTTGAACTCAGAGAGCACAGCCAGAGGAGCTGGAGAGGATAAAGAAACACTATGAGACATCGGAGGAAGAGGATGTTAAACTCCTCGACAAACCTGAACAGTCAGTATCTCAAATCAGTGAAAATTGTGTTTGTTGTGATTTCTACTATTATGCTGAGCAGTTTTGATGTGACTGTAATTCAGATTCCTGTACGAGTTATCGCAGATCCCGGAATTCGCAGGGAGAGCTCGCTGCATCATCTTCCAGTCGGCCTTTACCGATGGGATGGCCTCCATTCACCGCAAGCTCAGCAATGTCTCTTCTGTCTGTAAGGTGAGTCAAGTCCCTTAATGGTCGGCCCAAAAGTTTGAAAAGCCTAAAAACACATGCATTTTCTGTTCTAAGGCTCTGCTGCAGAGTGACAGTGTCAGAGAGGTGGTGGGACTGGTTCTCGCTCTGGGGAATCACATGAACGGAGGAAGCAGAACCAGAGGCCAGGCTGACGGCTTTGGCTTGGAAATTCTCCCCAAACTCAAAGATGTCAAGAGCAGGGTAAGACCTTATGGCATGATCTCTGATCCTCAAGGGTCACTCATGTGAGAATACTTGGTCATTAACAACTTTGTGTATAGGTGTTATTATGAATTTTAATGTAATGTGTGTGAGGTGTTTTTTTCAGAAGGTCTCATTTTGTTGCCTGCAATTATGCATTAAAATGCAATGTACACACTTTTTAAAAGGAGAATGACATCACGTGTTTTTTTGTTTAGATACCACACTGTATTCTCACTTGTTCAGAATGTCTTTTTTGTGCACAGACCATAAATTCTTGCCTCGGGATCATGTTTCTTGTCTCAAACTGTAAAACTGTCCGTTAAAACTATACACCATCAGTCCAAAAGCACACATTTGAATGAGTACGAAATAGCATGGTGAAACTCTAGTGGAATAGTGGAAGGAGGCAGAATTTGCATTAATTCAACACTTTTTCATTCAACAGCATCATTTTCTGCCTGTGCAGAATGTTTTACCAGGGTTTGAGCACTCAACAACACAACGCTACTCAAAAACAACAAAAAAACACTACGAATTAATACTGTAATCAACTTTTTGATTGATGAATGACTGAATGCTTCTATCATTTTTTTCACTCTTGTTCACTGAAAGTATCCTTTTAGGAGACCATTTAGAGTGAATATAAGATTAAATTCTAACATGACTGAAAATGAGGTAATTCAAATTATATGACATTTCACTATTCAGTAAGGGAAGAAAAGAATCCAATATTACATATCTTCAAGGGTCATAAATATATACATGTTATAGGTGATGCCATTGTATAGGTACATCATGACAAACAGAAAATATTTGATTACTTCAGATGAGCTGCTAATGCTATTAAGACTCTCAATGGTTGAATAACAATCTGTAAAGGCAGTTAGACAGGTTGTGTAAAAGCATCTGTAGACAGCAATGACCCACCAACAGAGAAGTGTTTCATAGTCTGGAAGTTCACAAAGAAAACAAAGATAAAGAGCAACTACCACAGGTCACAATGACTAATGTCCATATTCATGACTCATATTCAGTGTTTTAGTGTTTCTGCTTCACAAGTTGGTCTCACAAGATGCATGCACTTTTGTAACCTCACAACCTCGATAAATAAATGGATGCGGGTAATGTAGTAACTTTACAGCAGAAAGCTTTTGCAGAAATGCAGAATGTTGTCCATGACAACATGTGAACCAACCTTTTTTTAACAACAGACAGACGGGCAAAATGACTCAGATCAGTCTGGATATCAAGAATGGAATAAAAAACGTGCCTTCATGTGCTTTTAATTAAATAAGCTAAGTCTCGGTTTACAAAAAACAAAACAAAAAAAATCTAGATTTGGTACATATTTGGTATATACTGAATAAGTAAAATAATAAAAGAAAACAAGAATTCACTTACGAAGATCTTTTGAAACAAGTACAAATATTTAGCCTGAGAGTGTCAGAGAATTAGAGGCACTAATAAAAGCTCTGCAACTCTCAGTCAGACAGAATGAATATTTTATTACAATAATTAAGGACCAAAGAATTTGATACAAGTGAAATTAGCAAGTTGCTCTAATTTAAAATGTGTCATCTTCTCAGGATAACCGTATCAGCCTGGTGGACTACGTTGTGTCTTACTACATGCACAACATGGACAAGGTATTTTAACATTTTTCATTGTACATGGAACTGATGCATTTACATTTTCTAGATTGCTTAATCAACTTCAAAAAGGAAAAAAGTTGTAAGCCTTTTTTAAGGGTGCTGCTAACTGACACACTGGTTTCTGTTGCTCAAAGTTTACTTGTTGCTATGTCTTTGTCAGAGTCAAAATGTACAAAAACGCAAGGCAAACAGTTACAAATTACATTTCTCCGTTATGGGAATTTTAACAAAGCTCAACAGCACCTGATTTATTTGTTCTGTTTTGTTATTATTCACCAGAACGCCGGCACAGACGAGAGTTTGTTTCCCCTGCCTGAACCTCAGGACGTCTTTCTGGCAGCACAAGTCAAGTTCGATGACCTCAGCAGAGATCTAAGACAACTCAAGCAAGATCTAACAAGTACGTGGCGCCTCTGTAACCTCTTCTTTTTTGTAAAATAAACTCCTTTCCGTTCCTTGATAAAATTAGATGGCTGCACACATTCCCCAAAACATGAGAAGTCGCACGGAGGGGATCCTCCGCACACATGTGGCTGGTTGACCGGGAAACGGTTTCGACTTGTGGTCAGTTTGTTGTGTGTTTTTGTTTGAAAAGCCTGGCCTGCCTCTGTAACTCTATCACTGTGATTTCGCGTCGCTCTCCAGAGGTTCCCACAGACCAAACCTCGGCCCAGTCTGGCATCGTTTTTCCTGAAACACCTCCCCCTCCCCTCCAGAAACTCACCACCCTGGTTTCCCATTGCTGGCCCCAACCGTTGAGTAACTGCTGAGGGCCCGTCTCTGTGACCGAGCTCATGTTGGCTGGAGCACCAGAACAAAAGATTTCCTCTCGTCTCTCTTATCCCTAAGTGTGCCCTTATGACGCCATTCTGCATGCCAGTCAGCTACAAGTCATTCTGAAGACAATGCCTACGAGAGAGCGTGTTGTGTACGCATGTGGTTTTGCATGCAGTTCATTTTGTATTTGTGTGTGTGTGTGTGAGTGTGTGCACTTGTGGACTAGCAGGAGTCTTGCTGCTGATACTGTCCTGGCGCCTTTCAGATCCAGCTTCTAATCCTTCTGCCCATCAGATCTCTCATTGTTGTGCCTTTGTGCCCCTGTCGCCAGCGCAGGGAGAGCATCGGCCTCCACTTATGTAATCTCCAGACCTGCGGTATCAGTAGAATCTCTGCACAGATGCACGGATCCTTAACCTGCCGGGCTGTATCACCTGGGTACCCGTGTGGCCCCCAGATGTATGCGACAGATAGCTTTCTTTACCTCTCAACACAGCTTTGTCTTATCGAAGCGTCTAGCAAAACCGCTGTGCAATCTGGATCGCCTGTCGCAGGTTCCTTTTGTTCTGTGTGTTTTGAACTGCCCTCATGCCTGGTTTGAGGCTCTGCTTTTTTCACTCTCTTCATGTCTCTGCTCAGTATGAACAGCTTTTATGTGGTTTAGTTTCTTTAAATCAGCCAAATGCTACTATTACAAATCTGCTTATACAGTTTGACGTTTGAAGCTTATCAAAATTCAGAGGGAAGACATGTTTTATACTTACCAACAGAGATGCAGATTTGGTTTGATTTTTCATGGTTTCAAATATCTCTCTTAAGTTAACCTCAACACAATGGTTGTAAAGAATATTATTGTGGTAAAGCCTTAAACTACTTTCATAAAGTAAATGAAGAAACCAAGAAATCAATAAAAACATTCTGGTTTACTGATATTTATGCAGACTGTAGGTGTAAAGAAACATGACAAGATGAGTTTAGCATCAGGTTTATTTTGAGATTTGCAGCAGAAAAAATGAGTATCTAGCATGTAAGGGCCTGAAATCAAGTATTTGGTGTCTACTCTTTGTAGCATTCTGTCATTTTTATGGCTGTCTTGACCTTACATCTGGTCAAATTCACATATATTGCAGCTTACAAATGTATAGCGTATATTTCTGAGGACACGGACAAGCTAGCTTTTATAAAAGCACAAAATATGCAGGGTAGACATGATAAACCCACATAAGGATAATCTCAGTCTTACAGCGTAAACCTGTTTTCTCTTGAAAAATTACCACAATTAAGTGACTGTTTTTGTTGTTTGCATTGTTACACTGGTTTTGCAGGTGCTTGCCTTTCAGGTTTGAGTAAAAATCTATTAATATTACTTTTTTAAAATCATGCATGACGTTCAGCTGAACAATGTCCACTTTAATCCATAACAAAAATACACCCTAGCTGGAGCCTTCAGGTGTACTAGTTTCTGTGAGTCAGTATGTTTTTGCCGTGCATACAAGTTTTTGCCAAGTCCACCAGGTTAAAACCAACAGTCCAATAATATGCATGTTGGGTTAATTGTCAATTTTTAACTGATATGACTATGACTAAAGGTTGCCAGACTTCCTTGTCTCTGTGATGGTCCTGATGGACTGGTAAACTGTCCACGAATTTGTGGTCTTTAACTCAGTAGCAATTAACAGCCTCCAGACCTTCTTGTAACCCTGAACAAGTACAAATGTGTGTGGAAAATTAACACTTTTTTGTTATAGTTAGTTTTGTAGAGTTGAATCGGATGCAGAATTACACCAGAATAACTGAGGATCTATGCAATTTCCAATTTCCAAGGAACACTAAATATATTCTCAAATGGACTTAAAGTCACCCCCGAAAAAAGAGACTTTCTTTTTTGTATCATTTTTATTATTGCTGCCATCTGTGACCTTTAAGCTGATTCTAATAAGATATATGGGTTTTTTCTTCCCAGGATTCTCTTCATTTACTCTTTGTGTTTTAGGTTGGATTTTGTTTCCTTGATATATTTATGTCACTGTGGAATCTGACAGAGTGATTTATGAAGGGACCAGCTCAAACCAATCATCATCAAACCATAAAACCTCTTCAAGCATTTATCCCTCACTATGAAACAAAATCAGCGCAGTTTGCGTAATTGCAGTCTCCCATCTGAACGCACCGCACTCCTCATCATCCGGCTGTGTTTATGTGAAGGTCCCTAACCCTCTTCTGACTGAAATAACCAAACTTCTGTCTGCGCAAAACGTAGACAAAAGAAAAAGGCTCCCCACACAATGCACGGAGAGATACCCGCCTCCAAAGTTTACACAAATCCAGAAGGAAAACAGTATTCTTTTGTAATCTTATCTGGGAGATGTTGATCGGGCATCACGGTAGGGGGGCCGGGAGCTCGGCTCCCTCTGCAGCCTCTATTATGACTGGCTCTGCAGACTGGCTCCTCTGATCCTCTGATTGGATGCAGAGCAACGTGGAGCCACAGACTGGCAAAGGAAGAACGAGAGGAAGCGGAGTTTGTAGTCGCCATCTCTGGGTGAATCTCAGTAAATGATGTCAGAATGAGGAAGCTGTGCTGCCAGGGCACAGGTGGTTCACTTCAACCCACAGCTTTCTCCTCTCTGTCAGGTATCTACAGGTTCAACTCTCTAAAAGCCTAAATTCACCCTCAAAAATTTTTTTTTAAATTGTCTTAAATTACTTTTATGAATGTTCTGAGTTTTTGCCACCCCGCAATAGAAAATAATTACAAGCAAGCAGGTTAGTTTTTATTTGACCCCACACCTCGGTTCCATGCCACTTTAACTGATTTTAACTTACAGCATTGTACAAAGGATTACAATCTGTATTTGTCCAGAAATCAACCATTGAATTGTCAACTATGGTCTGAAAATACAGTCACCTCAAGAAGTGACAGTATGGCCAGACTTCAAGTGGTGATAACAGAAAGGTTTGGACCGGTACAGTAAGAGTCCTAAACTTGCAGCTACAAGTGCGTTTCAGAAGTGAAAATGATCAAGAATTGCTGCTTGTATTCAGTTTCTGGTCATGCTCTCTAACCTCTGGTCAGCTGGCTGATTGAAGCATGCATCTGATTTTGATTGACAAATGTTTCAACCAGTCACTTTAATCTCTCAAATGCAATAAGTTTAAAAATGAGAAATAAAAAGAAAAAAAACATGATTGCACTTCAGCACCTTCACATGATGTCAGTAGTAGTAGTAAGTCTGAGTGGTTGTCAAAATAGCTGCTACAAAGAAAAATCGCTTAATTCTGGTTTAAACTTATCTTTTTAAAGTCAGTCCATCAAAACTTGTCATAGATAAATTGATCCAGAATAGTTTCACAAAGAACAGCTTTAATATTAATATTATTATGTGTTCTTTACATGGGACTTGTCAACCTGACAAACAAGAAAAAAGAAAAAATTTACATTGTATCAAAACTGCATTAGATGCAACTCAATATTACATGTCAGTAATGTACAAAGGAGTCAGTAGTCTGCACATTTGAAGGTAATGTCATTAATGATGAATGTTTACTTTCTTTATCCTTGGTAAAATTATTTTCCAATCTTTGCGTTTCTGTGCTGCAGGATGTGAGAAAGATGTTCAGAAAGTTTGTTCTGAGTCTCCTGAAGAACACCTGCAGCCTTTTAAGGACAAGATGGAGGCATTTGTTCTCACCGGTGAGCAATCGCAATAAAATAAATGCTGTACAGCTGCCATTAGTGGCTCTTTTTTACATGCACCATGTTAAAAACTAAAAAATGTTCATGTGTTGAAAATGACACATTGTTTTTCTCTCATCATATGCCAAGGATGCAAACATGTTGAATAGTTTTTTCATATTATATTTTTTTTACATTTTTTAAATGACATCATAAGTGTGATTAGATTTTGATTGATTGATTTGATTTGATTTGATTTATTGGACACAAAATAATTTCTTCAACAAATTGATTTTTAAACAAGGATCATGATGGAACTTTCCACTAACATGTAATAACCAGCCTGTCTGCTTATGCCCTGTTTTTACCCCCATTATTCCTTCTCCTTGTTATTGTTTCTAGTCATGGGCACATTTTGTGTTATTTGAAGTTTTCTCTCACTTTTATAGATTTACTTAAACCTTTTTATGGTCGTTATAAAAGATTTTTTGGGGGGTTGTCTTTTTTATAATGTTTTCCAATCTATTTTTGGCTGTCTTATTATTTCATGTTTCTCTACTTATTTTGCTTATGACCAGTTTCAAAATCAGAAAGTTTAGCGGAGGTTATGTGCCAGTAATCCCTCCATTCCCTTACGTGTCAGATAATTGCCGCTTTCATCGGTTTTCTGTCTTGTAAGTGTACTGTTTCCACGAAGAGTCTTGGGTAACTGTGTGTCAGGGAGATGGGATGGATTCAGAGTGAAGGCCAGACATGCAGATAGGGATCAGGCAGATTTGGCAATGAATGGGGGACTCCTGCCTCAAACACTCAGGCACAGGACCTTCTGAGTCCTTTTCATAAAATATTCACCGAAAAAACTAAGCCATTCCGTGCCATGCAATTTTTCACCTGTGTAACTGGCGAAGAGTACTTTTAAGTGCTTAAACAATTTTCTTTCTTTAAATGTCACTAAAGAAGGAGCAAAAAGACTGTGGTTTATGAGAAAACCCTGCCGCTTGTCTGAAACTTAGTTGATGTTCCCAGACTCTCCTGATGTAAATTACTGCTCAGTTTTTATTAGATTGTCTTTATTCCATAAATATGTCCTTAGTTTTTAAAAAAAAACACAAAACAAAAGCAAAATGGCTTTCTGTACTATGAGTCAAACTCTGACTTTTTCATAATTGCACATTTTTCTGGGGTGTTAATCTGAATCCCAAAACATTTATTGAGAGACAGGCACAGATGATAAGTAGCATACCTGTTATTTTGTCATAATGGCAGAGCAATTTGAAAGTGGCAGCAAGAATGGCTCCATTGTTGAATAACTGACTGTGTAATTGCTGTTTTTAAGAGACCAAATGGTCGTCTGGCTCCTTCAGACAAGGTCATCATCATACAAGTCCTTCTCACTGTGTTCATACAAGGATTTAAATCAAGTGACTCCACAGGGATGACTGTTCAAAACATAACCTGTAAGAGTACATGGGTAAATACGTAAACTACTTTTGTGTCTGTTTCTTTGTAGCACGAAAGGAGCATGCAGAAGCTTCATTTCAGCTGATGACTGTAGAGAAAAGGTGGGGAAATTAAACTACACTGTGTGTATGACATCCCAGCCTTTATTTGAACTGTAGTTTGTGTTAGATTGGACATCTCATCTTTTTTTTTTACATTTTAAGTTGCAGGACGTTATGATTTTTGTAGAATAATAAAGACTTTACTGCTGTTTCCTTCTGGCTCTTCCTCCACCAAATCTAGAGGCTAAAAGCATTAAAAAGCATGTACATCCTCTGGACTTTTTGAGGATCTTCACCAACATTGCTCATACCTCCTCCGGTTCCTTTGTCATGTTTATTCTCAATATTGATCATTTGACATCTTTATGTTTTCGGTCATTTTTTGTTGCACTAATTAGTGGTTTTAAACATTATAGTTACTACACAATACACAATAGTTACTATGATTCCTGTATCTATTTTGCCATTATTTGCTGATTTTGTATGTCTTATTTTGCCAGTTTTCTTTCTTTTTTCTAATCTTCGTACATCTTTATTCTTGTTTTAACCTCTTTTTGAACATTTGGCATCTCTTTTTTCGTTTTCACCATGTTCTTTTTTTTATTTCACTGTCCCAATTTCTAAGGATTTTAACCAGTACTACCAGTTAAAAATCAAAACATTAAGTCACACAACAATGTGCTTTATGAATTCAAAAAAATTAGGACAGCAGCAGTGTAGGTTGAATCATAAGAAACAACTGGTGGAATCAGAAGACCCTGTGTCATGTGTTTCTTATTTTCTTTTTTTTTTTAAAGTGAATTTAATATCAAGAAAATCACAATGTAACTTTGTTAATTTTATTTCCTGTTTGTTTTCAGCTTCCAGGACCTGGTTCTTTATTTTGGATTGAAGCCCAAGGCGGGAGAGAAGGAGGTGACGACCAGTCACCTCTTCATGCTCTGGTTTGAGTTCTGTGCTGACTTTAAGGTCAGATGGAAAAGAGAGAGTAAAAACGTCTCAAAAGAAAGGTACCAGACCACTCTATGTGTGTGTGTATGCGCCTGTGTTTGTAGGCTAAAATTTTGATGCCATGTTTTGGTTCAGTCCATGTGATTGAATTAATCTAATCGATTAAGTAGGGTAGAGTTTATAGCATTACCATCACACCAATGTGAACCACTGATGTGTACATGGGTTATCAAGGCAGTGCTCAAGCTATTCCAGACATCCCTTGTCCTAGCAACATTTTTTCAGCTCCTCCTCATATATCCTGAGGGGTTCTGGGTTTGCCTTTTAGAGTTTCTTATTTATTGTGATTTGATCAGATGAATCACATCAGGTGGAAAATCAAAATCAAATAAAATTTTCTTCAAATATAATCAAAGATCTACTTATCTGAGGGCATCAGAAATACATATACTTAAAATCCATGTAATATTGTTTTTTATTTAAAGGACTCTTTTTGTCCCCTCACCATTAAATAGATTGACTAAATCTTTTCTCTGCTCTTTAATGTATGCTCCAGTTTAATCAACTACTTTGCAGGTTAAAAGAGGCTCAGCAGTCAGTGAAGAGGATCACTGGAGAGAAGAAAATAGAGACGAGGAAGATCAACCCTAACAGCCTAGTAAGACTATGTTCATGTCATTCATTTTCAAGTTTCAAGCTGACATGTGATGAATCGGGCACTGAACATGCAGATCAGTGCAGGCAAACATGCTTGTAAACTTGTATGCAACCTTTGATTCCCAGTTTCCATCTTCCTTATGGTCATATCCAAATCATGTGCATTTCATAACCAGATGTGTCACATTGCTTGAACTGAATCATTGGAAATGTCTGCCTTGTCCCAAACAGAAAGAGCGACTACGTCAGAAAGAAGCCAGCATGTCTTCATCTTAAAAACTCCCAGAAACGATGACACCGCTGGATCAGTCTGGATGTGGACCAGCAAACCAACCCATCATTTTCACAGATGAACACACTTGCCCATAACTCAATTTGACAGCTAACAGCTTTATTTTTATATCATTTCCTACTTAAATGTCTTTTAGATTTAAACATAGTAAAGAAAGTAGCTGAAATTGTGTATAGGTTCTTTAATTGCACTTGGAGTTTACATTGATTAACATGTAAAGTTTAAACATTTGGAAATATTTTCCACAAATAAAAACATCCATTACTTACAGAGATGTTGTGAAATAGCTTGAAGAGTTTTATTTACACACACGATTAGGTACAATACCTGACACACCAAACATTTACAGTTATAAAATCAAGTGGCATTCAGGAGCTGCAGGTTTAATAAAAAAAATACATTTCTATTACCAAGCTCAGCTTCATTTCCCACACAGTGGAAACAACCTCTTAAGACCTTTTTACGTTTCAAAATAAGTCTTCCATCAACCTGCAACACATAAATGCCACAAATCAACTCACTCAGCACTCACAGCAAGACGTTTGGTATTAAACCAAGTGAAAAATATATACAATGTTTACACGAACAATGACTGACTATTCGGATGAAATTATCAATAATTGCAAAGTTTTCTGATCAGATCAAGCTTAACAGATCACCTGAAACAGCCACTTATCAACTATATTTAAGCAAATTTTTGGAAAGAGAGACGCTGGAAAATTACTGTCAAAGGCTCATCCAAATTCCTCACATTCGTAGTTCCGCCGTTTCATCGCGTTTTTGTTATTTTTTTAAAAAAGCAAAATATGTTGTCCCTTCTTTATTTTTCATCTGGGGATTAATCCATATTGACGGTTGTGCAGCGGCACAGCTTTACGCGCTGGACCTTTTTCCTCCGCGTACTGGGCGTCTGTCCCGGGCAGTACAGGGTGTACGTGACGGTGCTGAATACCCTGGGTTTGCAGGCTGAGCAAGACTGGAATGCGTTCCCGTCCTGATA
Organism: Craterocephalus amniculus; assembly: GCA_036024015.1. Lineage (NCBI taxonomy): Eukaryota > Metazoa > Chordata > Actinopteri > Atheriniformes > Atherinidae > Craterocephalus > Craterocephalus amniculus. The sequence continues at coordinate 24,120 of JAVQJG010119602.1, forward strand.
CATGTGCCGCGGGATGTAGAAGGAGTTGCACTGTCCGTAGCAAAAGCGGTTGATGATGCTGCGGCTCAGGCAGCCCTCCTCGTGGATAGTCTGCTTGAGCGGCTGCGTCTTGCACCAGTCCGTCCGCAGGTACCGACGCTCCGTGACGTGCAGCGCTTCCTGGCTGGACTCCAGCACTTCGTCGGTTGAGGTAACAGGTCCTGTCCCGCCGGAGATCAGTCCACCGACGGGGGACTGTAGACACTTATCCGATACGTTCGGGTTGTATTTGTTTGGATGAGGGAAAGCGCCTTGATAAGTCCCTGGGTTCGCGCTGCTCGAACAGGCAGGTTGTAGCAGAGACAAAACCACCATAAATATCAGCTCTGAATGCGATTGCATCATTGGACCTGAAATTAAAAACAGAAGAGTTAAACCAGTGATGAATAACATTTTACGCGTAGCCTATATTACGTATCACATAAGAGCCGCGGTCATTCTACACAAGTAGCCTACAAGGTGATGCGAATCCAGAAAACAAACGGAAGTAGAGTTACCTGCCGTGTTAAGATTTCCCCACAAAAACTTTATCCAGTTAGTTTGCCGCATGAGTTTCCTCTAGGGGTCCTCTGAAGGGCCTTATAAATCTTACTGTGACGTCTTGAGATTCAACAGAACACACCCCCAAACCCTGATCCTGGCGTTATCTCCCTGAGAACGGAAAGAAAAGAAAAACCTCCAACAGACTTTGCCGATGCAGATAAATCGTTTATTTGACTTTACAGAACAAAAACAGAACACAAACATTTTGACAAGATGTGGTAAATAAGATAAGAGTCAGTGCAGCCTGTAGAGATTCCCAACTGCAGTACAATGAAGAGAAAATCCAGAGTAAACTGTGAAAAGGTGCGTCATGCCACGGCAAAGATCTCATCAATCCTCCCTATAGAAAAGGGAAGCTTACCACTATTTGAAATCCCCTTTAAGGAAACTACATTAAAGTTTTTGGTGCAGGAGGGAAAAAAGTGATTCACGTGATGCTATAATAATTTAACATATGGTGAAACTGATCATTTATGTACACAAATAATGTGATTTTCTGAACAAATATTTATGCAACTATTATTATACAGATGGAAATGTATTCTACACTTGCCCGTGTTGATTAACACATTTTATTGGTCTGGTTGAATCTCCAGCAAGAAAACTATACCTTCTTAGTGTAAATGAACAATAGATTCATATTTCCTTTTAAATTGAATAGATCTAATCAAAGAACAGATATCTGGTTTATTTTTTTGCCTATTTAGTCCCTAAACAAGCTCAGAATACTTTGGTCTCAAATCTACTGTGACATCTTCTGAGACCCGCATCCATTACAGTCGATTTTAGAGCTTAAAGTTTTGTTTCTAAACTTCCAAAACGATTTTTTGAAAGGAAATTCAACAAAGTCTAACGTGCTGACAAAGCCTCAAGGTGAAAAAAATATTATAATTTTGCTTGAATTTTCCATCTCAAAAGTGTCAGAATGAAATGGATTATGTTTAAAAGAGAGACGCAGCAGGACAACGTACATTACAGTCTGAATTTTGTCATGGCTAATCACTGACCGAGATCAAGGTCAGTTAATCTTTAAAACTAAACATTAACTAATTCAACACTTGCTCTTAAAACACAGTCTTGTTGAATTTTGTCCAAAATGATTACATGCCCAGTGTTAAAAAACAAAAACATTTATCGGAGTACACTTTGACTTTCCAGTTTGACTTGCAGGACATTAGGTTGTGGACTTGCTGGCAGTGGGGACAGTTGGGGCTCCTTCCTCTTCTTCCTCAGAGAAGTGGGGAACAGATTTCTTAGCGACCACATTGTCCAACCTCTGGCCAAGCAAATAAGGGTTGACGCTCTGTGGGAGCAAGCAGAAAGTTTTTGGAAACATATTTATGTAGTACTAATATCTTCAAGTCAAACATACGACGCTCAGTTGGAATTCTTAGCTTGTTTAAAATCATAAATCAGTGAATTTAAGGGCACTTTTTTCCCCTCTAGGGTAAATATGAAAGCTGCTGATGTGGCTTCTCAGATGTAATTCCACAGACAACAAAGAAACATTATACCCTTTTTCTTCTTTTTGGTCCACCCTTTAGTTTTTGGTACAAAAGCTCCTTGTTCTGAAAAGACAGAAAAATAATATGTTTGGGTTTTACTGCTAATCCTTTTGTTTACTTATTCTACAGAGTCGCTGCACTGATCATATTTTGACATGTGAACATGCACCAATGTTGTGGCTCAAATAATCCACACTAAGTTTTTTTCATTTACAGGTTAATTGAAAAAGGTTGATTATGTTAATTAATGAAAAGCCTGAAAATCTGTTCTTTTTAAAATCTACTTTATAAAGATATACAACTTTTTTCCTCAACACTGCAGTGCTGTCTCAACCAAACTATTTTTAAGCTGTAAATACCAGAACAAATCATCAAGAATTATCCAGAGAGTGTTCTGTGACTGAGAATATACAATCACCACGGCCCAACTCTTTACTTACCCACTTTGCCAGTGCTGGGTAGTCATGCTCCGGGTCAAATAGGTGCTGGTGTTTCTGAAACTCTCTGCTGAACTCAGCTGTGTCAGGAGCATTTTCCAAGCACCCGTCTGCCGCTGTGAGTGTAGGTAGACAAATATGATGTAATGTTTAGTGTTAAAAAAAAAGAAAGTCACATGACCTAAGAAAAATGCCAGTTTATCCTGGGAAGATATAAATAAGAATTGCATTATTTACTTTAAAACTGAAAAGAAAAGCAAATGGTTCTTTGACTCAGACTGTACATGGCTGGTGCTGCAGACATAAAATGTAATTTACTTAAAAGGAGGCATTTTTACCCGTTTTTCCCAGAGGACAGGGGTTTGGAGGGTCTGGATAACTGTGGTCATCACTGAAATCTTTGGGAACGTTGTCGCCTGTCAGCTCAGCCACAATGTTGGGGATGTTCCCATAAGGACCGAGATGCTGCAGCCCTTCATGTGCACCACCTGGTGGAAAAAAAACAGGCAGTGGAAATAAGATATCTATTGCACATAAATAGCATGTGTAAAATTGTTTTCCAAGTTAAAATATAGTTACATCAACACTGAATCTAAGATTCAAACTTTTGATCATGGGGAAGTATCTTAATGATTTGGAATAAACATGTTAATGAGGTAAAGGAGAGAAGTCAATGCAAGGAAATTATTCTCTGGCAAATTATTAAAAAATGCAAAATTAAGCTATTATCATATAAAACTACAGTATAAGCCAAAGGAGGAATCCCTACACGAAGAAAGTAACACAAACACAGTAGGCCTTCTGTAATGATTATTTTTAGCTTCTTTATTTAAAAAGAAATTCTTATTTTTTTAAAAACAAAAAAATAAAACAAAAGAGGAAGAACTATACATACCAACAACGGTAATAATTAATATTTGTTAGGGCAAACCAGACAATAACAGTTGTCAAATTCCTTCCACTCCCACACAGTCTTACCCTGTATGCTCTGAGGCCCGACGATGTTGGTGGCCTGATGTGCTGGATATTCCACTCTGGGCCGAGCGATGCCCAGCTGCTCCATGACGCCGTGGAGGAGACGCTGTATGTCGGCCTCTGACACCTGGTCCGCCGTACGTGGGCTCCGGGCTGGAGCTCTGCCGAGCTGCAGGCACAGGAGGAGGGCAAACAACGACAACCGTACCGCTGAACCCATTTCTGCCATCTGCGGGAAAGATAATGCACATCCTTCAGCACACACAGCGTGTTTGAAACAAAACGTCATTTCATAGAAAAAAACACAACTTGGACAATGGTGACAATCATGGTGGTTGTTGCAGTTAAAACTAGCAGCGACGGAAGGCAGGTTACAGTCTGTAAACAGGGTAAACCCTTTCATGATGCGCCACTCTGTAAACAGAGCCATTAAGGACTAAAATAGCCTAAAAATAGCCCTCTTGTACAGATAAACCTTAAATTTGAGGAAATTTCAGTTGAAATTTGGTTCCATTTAATCCTAAAGGACACTATACATTGGTATAAAAAGGTTTTTTTTTTGCATATTACTCTTACCTTTTCCGCGCTGACGGAGAAACCAGTCTACTGCGCGAGACCGTCGTCAAGTAAACATAAAGATAACGTCCCCACTTCCGGTTTTCAAAACAAGTAACCTTACAAAAACACAGACACCTACAGAAAAGGTGGTTTCCCCACCAATTTATATTGAAACAAATTCAAAGCTATAAAAGGATGCATACTTTTGAGTGGCATTTTGTGTAAAGATGTGCATTTCTCTCCATTGTACCTACATTGTATTTTGAAGTAGTATTCCACATCCGCTGTTACGTAATGATAAATCTCGCTCCACGGTTCAGATGCAGTTGCCAGGAGACCAAAAATCCTCTCGTGATTGGCTGTGAACATCATGCCAATTACTCTGCAGCAGTTCTGCACAGTCATGTTAAATCAGTGCGTAAATTGATCTGTTTGTCATTTTTATGTATCCAGATTAACATATGTGGGTGTAACAGAAAGGCTTGGATTCCCCATTTATAAGGAAAAAAGGTTTGTGACATAGTCACATTTTTTATTAAAAAATTAGTAAAATTGAAATTAAAAAAAGTCACTCGTGGACAGCACAGTATATTAACCAAAAATACTACACACATATGGATAACAATGGTCTTGGAAACATTATGGAAAAGAGCGTCTTCTCCAGGGTGTGAGTTGCTTTTTCTCCACAGCAGTGAGCACAGTCATCTGGCTTAACTCCTTGTCTGCAGGGTTTTGAAAAGGACAAATTAAAAATGAACCGAACAAAACTGCTTCAACACTTAAAACCGATTGAAAACAAAAATTTTCATAATTCAAAACAAACTTCATTATAGTGCTTTTACCTGGAGATGTAGGAGTCCTAAAATGCAGAATGTTTGGGAAAGTATCCATCCCAAGGCTTCTTCTCATCTTTGGTATTTCTCCTGGGTTGTGCACCAGGATCTGCTGAGACACTGCAGACCTGGCCTTTGGCTTAACCTGAATCCGGAGCGCCGTCTTTACAGATTTTATCACTGTATGCATTTCAGAAAAACCCCAAGGAAAAAAACTTACTACTTAAGTGTCATTTGCACAGAAATAAATGGGCAAAATATTGGTTCTCCTATACCTTTTAGACTGTGTCTCTTTTGGTTTCCCCTCTTTGAGCTTACATCTTTTGGCAAATGGAAATTCATGCGAAATTCCATGTTGTCCATTAGAGCTTTTGGAATCACACCTTGTAAATGTAGTGATCAGAACACATTGTATAAAAAAAATATGTTTACATACAGTATGTTCTGGGAAATTATATATTAATGCAGAATGACAGTTTGTTTTTTTACCAAACAGATGTGGATTTTCAATGAAGGTCTGCAGAACAAGAACTCTTAGTTCAAGTCGCCCATTAGACATCTCTGCCTTATTTGGAGGTGGTAGGAGACATGGAGTGAAGATTGTAGCAAGGTTGGAGCTGGTCATCAAGTTGTCAGTGCATCTGATAAGAGTAAAGAGAAATTACATGTTAAGAGTGTCTTGTGAATATACACAAAATTCTTTAAGAGGAAGAATAAAGATGGAGGAAATATTATCCAATGTTAAATAGGCAGAACAGGCATGAAAGGTGATGAATGACTCTTTTGATGCAGGCAACACAATCCCCTAGAAAATACTGTGGAGAATTTGTAAAGCACTCATGATTTATTTACTTTATTAGATTTAGAATTAATGAGTAATCTATGTGGAAGAAAAAAACTTCAGGGTCTGCCCTCACTTGCCTTTGGTAAGATGTTTAAAATGAGTCAACCACTTATAAAAAGAATAACAAATCAGTCATTTTCTCACCATAGGTGACACTGTCACTTTGTGCTTCAGTGGTGACAGAAGTCAAAGACAACAAAAGGAACAAATTCTAAGCAGGTACATTTACAACGGGCAGTCAATTAAATATATCAATTATTGTTACGTTTCAATGGATTGAAGTGCAATTCAGATCACACAAAGGGATATTTGTCACATAAAAGTTAAGATAAATGTCTGGTACAAGCGATAATGGACCCAAAAAGCTCTGTTTTTTAAATTTGTTCAACTTTATCCAAGTTTAAAAATTCCCACATTATTTGTAGTTTTTCATACCTCTGAGAGACTTTGCAGAGGAAGTCGAACAGGTAATGCAGGCAAGAGGAGTTTCTGGCAGGCAGCAGACAGGACAGCAGCTGGAGGGCTGCCTTCCTGTCCTGCAGGTTGGGCAACGCCTGGGCTTTAAGCAAAGCTGTGTGAAGCTCAGAAGGGAACAGCGGCTCTGGAAGCTCCCTGCAGAACTGTTTGATGAGTGTGGCAACATCGTAGGGGAAGGCTGTGGACAAGCAGCCCTCTCCAAGATTCAGCTTGGCCTGAACCAGAAGCAAGAATACTTATCCTCTAAAATAACCACACTGCTGAATCAACCACAGCTCGAATAAAAAGAATTATAAACATTCATCATGGTAGAATTTATAAGGTTATAATCCCCTTGTTTATGGTTGCTAAATCCACAAGATGGCAGTATTTCTTCATTAGAGATCATTTAAAGCAAAACAGGATCAGAATCTTACTCTGAGCGTCCTAATGCGAGGAAGAGATCCTGGTACTCTGAACAGGCCTACGGTGCCAGCACGCTCCAGCAGTAAAGAACAAGCATCCACCATGAAGCTAAGATACAAACCATGTTTGTTTAAATAAAAAACAACAACATTTTGTTCACTGACATCATCATTTTTACTGTCTCCACTCACCAGGGTACAAGTCCAAACTCAGGAATGTATCGCCTGGGCAGATTTTCCAGAGGAACACCAAAGACCTTTGAGCCACTGATCAAAAGCCTCTCTTTTTTCTTCTCAGAGCTCTTCGTAGATATCCCATAAAGGACATGAAGATGAAACCGAATGACATTATTGTCTGTAACTTTCATGATTTCAGGTCAACTTTCACTTTGTCACTATAATCTGTGTAAATCCACGAGCAAAAGCATCAAGAAACAGAGAGGAGCTGAGCTTTGTTATACTTATCAGCATCACCTGTGAGCCTTGTGATCAGAAAAGTGGTGCATTCAGGTGACATAATGAAAATTGGAGAAGTGAGTTTTCATCTATTATTAGCCTGTATCTCTCTGCAAATTTGAAACATTTACTAATTTTTCAGTCACAATTTAAGGGCAATCAATTAAATATATCAAATATTTTTGAGTTTTAATGGATTTAAGTGCAATTCAGATCACACAAATAAATGTTAAATGTTTAAGCCATAAAATTACTTAAAATGAGTAATTCTCCCCACTTTCATCTTGTTAAAAAGTCCAAAGCACCAGATTACTGATAAAAATCAACTATTTATTATTACAACAAAACATGTATATACAGCAAAATGCACAATAAAAATATAGATATGGAAAGAAAGCTGGTGTGGCAGGCGTCTGGGAGTTTCGGTGCAGTTCGGGGATTTAGAAGCATTTTCTGTGGACGATGGAGGGGCCAGCCTCGTCATACTCCTGCTTGCTGATCCACATCTGCTGGAAGGTGGACAGAGAGGCCAAGATGGAGCCGCCAATCCATACGGAATATTTCCTCTCAGGGGGAGCAATGATCTGCAGGAAAGGGAGAGTTTGGGTGTCAGAATATGTTTAAACTGAGTGAATTTAGCCAGTTCATCTTTGTCATGCTTTGTTCATCCTCACCTTGATCTTCATGGTGCTTGGGGCCAGGGCGGTGATCTCTTTCTGCATACGGTCAGCGATACCAGGGTACATGGTGGTACCACCAGACAGCACATTGTTGGCGTACAAGTCCTTACGGATATCAATGTCACACTTCATGATGCTGTTGTATGCAGTCTCATGGATACCAGCAGACTCCATACCTGGGAAGACAGAAGAGAAAGGTAAGTAGAAAGCATTAACTTAGTAGCAGCTTTTTATAAAGTTATTCTAAACAGAAATATGGATTATGAATCAGAGGTATTTCATTTTGATACCATTGTTACCTTATCAAATATTTGAATATTGAACCAGCTGCCATTGCTTACCAATAAAGCTCGGCTGGAAGAGGGTCTCAGGGCAGCGGAAACGCTCGTTACCGATGGTGATGACCTGACCGTCGGGCAGCTCGTAGCTCTTCTCCAGGGAGGAGGAGGAGGCAGCAGTAGCCATCTCATTCTCAAAGTCCAGCGCCACGTAGCAAAGCTTCTCCTTGATGTCACGCACAATCTCACGCTCAGCTGGAGGGAGGGAAAGTCTCATTTTAGTCTCAAAGCCTCACATTACAGTCATAGCCTGCAATTTAAACGAGTCAGAACAAGGAGACGTGTAATTCATGATAAGTGGTGGCAAATGTTTCAGTATTTAAAGTGTTTTTTTCCTTTTTTTGGTTTTACAGACAGTTGGAAGTAACACCTTCTTACCTGTGGTGACAAATGAGTAGCCGCGCTCAGTGAGGATTTTCATCAGGTAGTCAGTCAGGTCGCGGCCGGCCAAATCCAGACGCATGATGGCGTGGGGCAGAGCGTAGCCCTCATAGATGGGCACATTGTGGGTCACACCATCACCAGAGTCCAGGACAATACCTGTCCAGGTAAAGCAGCACGTTGTCAGACAGCGTGGCCTTTATATGGTGTGATGTTGGAGAGTAGAACAAGGTGGAGACTCACCTGTGGTACGACCGGAGGCATACAGGGACAGCACGGCCTGAATAGCCACGTACATGGCAGGGACGTTAAAGGTCTCAAACATTATCTGAGTCATCTTCTCTCTGTTGGCTTTGGGGTTAAGAGGGGCTTCGGTGAGCAGGGTGGGGTGCTCCTCTGGGGCCACGCGGAGCTCATTGTAGAAGGTGTGATGCCAGATCTATGAAGTCAGAGCAGGAGTAGTGAGCTCCATATTTTCCCCATCATAAGACAAACATGGAAGTATTGTTGTGTCTTAATGCTCTGGATCTCACCTTCTCCATGTCGTCCCAGTTGGTGATGATGCCGTGTTCAATGGGGTACTTCAGAGTCAAGATACCCCTCTTGCTCTGGGCCTCGTCTCCGACATAGCTGTCTTTCTGACCCATACCCACCATCACACCCTGAGAGAGAAGGAAACAGGCTTCAGAAATTCAAGATTTACAAAAGGTAAGGATTTCACGATAAAGCATTTCAGAAGGTGAGGGTCAAACCTGGTGACGGGGGCGTCCAACAATAGATGGGAAGACAGCACGGGGGGCGTCATCACCAGCAAACCCAGCTTTGACCAGGCCAGAGCCGTTGTCGCACACCAGGGCGGTGGTCTCATCGTCGTCACACATGTTTGCTCTGTTCTGGGCTGGTCTTCTAAACCAGACAAAAGGAAAGTTTTTATTCTGGTTGGAATAGGAAAACACTAAACAGTTTACATTTAGATCATTTAACAACAACAACAAGAAAAAACATGTAGCACCGACAAACAATGTAGCACTATGTTCAGTATGAAGACACCGCTAAGTGCTCTAATCTCCTCATTGGGTCATACAGCTGCCTGAGGAACCAAAATGGGGCATGGCTTAACCCCTGCAAGCACTCTCAAGTCTATTCTCGGCCTCAGGACCCCCCTCTGTCCCTGCAACCCCTCCTCAGTATCTCATCAGTAAGCTGCAGCCAGTAAACAGCTGAGGCAGTGTGTCTTTTGACAAGTGGCAGAGGAGCTCTGGGTCTCCTCTCAGCTGTCACCACATAGTGGACTCCTCTGTTTGGATCCAGACCGTGTGCTCTGAGCTTTCCAGGATTCCTGGACTCAGCCTGCATCCCAAGCACCAGCATCCCCCTTTAATACAGGCTCCCATATCAAAATAAGCAACAGGTACATGATCATTTAATATTTATTTGTGATGTTTTAATTGAAATCAATCATCATACTGTAAAACAAATCACCAAACTCAATGTAAAAATCTTAAATTTTTCCACTGGTTGACTAATATTTCCACACTATTGCAAATGACCACTTATACAATAAAGCTTGTAATCCAAGTTGACTTAAAAAATGTTTCATTTACTAAATAAAAAAAGTTACTTTAGACAGCATCATTTTACATCTGTTGCTGTAGGAACTAAATATCAACATTTTGAAGATACAGTAACTTGCTCATGATAATTAAAGTAAGGATTTGTGTAGAGCCCAACATTTAAACTTTACTTTGCCCTCCTCTCATACAAAAAAGAACATCTGAATAAATAAAAGGAAACAAATCTATGTTATAAAAACTGCTGCATATCCTTGTTAGACTTGTAAATATCTCCTAGAACGGCAGCATCCTCTTATCCCCTGTGATCTGGTCTGAAAGGAAAAGCTGAAACACAACATCAGGACTGCAAAGGGACTCACCAAGTTGTAATCACAAGGCTGGCGCTTCCACTGGGACAAAGGGGCAAAGGTGCAAGGGGGTCCTTAAATATGCTGCGGCTGGGGGCTGGTGGGCGGGCTCGGGACTCCACACAAGTCCAAATTAAGTGTTGCTCAGCAAAATGGGAAAGTAAAGTGTATCTTGTGTCAGGGATGCCTCCAAACTGGAGATATTTTGCTCTGAGGATTAAATGTCATGGGCTGAAATGGCATAAATGAACAGAGGAAAACAGATATTTTATTGATAAAAGTTGGGTGACTACTTTTATGTGACTATGATTATAATGGACAGATCATACTGTAGGAATTTAAACCTATATCTTCTGGAATTTTAGGAGTCAAATTATTCAAGTGAGAAACTCAGAAAAACAATCATACAGTATAAGTTTAGAGTCCTGCTTCAGACACAGCAGCATTTTATTGTGTAGTAACACCTCGTGTACCCTTATGTATGTGTTAATATGACTAAGCTCAAACAGGACGCTGACGATGTGGGTGTTTGCAGGGTGAGATGGTAACATGAGCTCTTGTTTAAGGAGCCGTCAAGGGGGGACCCGCCGGTGACAGTTTGTTAGTGTCATAGCATGTGTGAGGATCGGGGATGAAGGGGGCATACCAGACAGCTGAGATGCAATATCATAGATGACAGATTTGCAGGATAGCCTGTGTGGGGAGCAGCTGTGGACGGTTCTCAGCTCTGATTGGCTCCAGTGTTTCCTTTTAGGGAAATGGAGTGCAGCTGGTTCCAGTAGCTGCACACCACCGTACACTGACAGTAGAGGGATGGGAGTTTAGGAAACCTTATTCGTCACCTTTTGCAGTGCCTACATCCCTGAGCAGGAACCGTATCAGGCAAGTGTGAGTGCAGTAGGAATGTAAATACGCCCTCCCACACACCATCATCACCCTGAAACAGACTATTTGTAGACATGTGCTGTTATACCTTAGAAAGAGACACTACTAACCTACTTGACTAATACTATTTCAGCCTTTTACAGAACTACACTACAATCAGATATTGTATGTTGTCTATTTGATAAACAGCTAAAATACAGTTTCTATCTCCTTGTGAATCACACTGCAGTCCATAAATGATAAGCTCATGGTTTTCAAAGATGATTAGTCTTCCAAAATTTGAACAGATTCTTTAAGATCCCTATTAGTGTTTTCCTGGACATAACATTGTTTCCGAGTAACTAACATTTTTGCTTGAATAATTTAATATTTTACTGTTCTGATGTACAGATATTGTCTCATGGGTGATTTTATTAAACTTCTGGGCACGTGTGAAAAATAAAGATAATAAAAAGCTGTGTAGTGTAAAAAAAAGGGTGAACCATATGGCTTGAAGCTAATGACAAGTAAAACAGGCTGGTAGACTTGGATGGACTTTAGATTTCAGCATAGTTCCCTTTGCTATACAGCAAAGCATCTAATATTTATCAGTTTAGGCAATGAACACACATTGTGACTTGCCTTTAAAAGATGTTTAAAAAATCTTCAAATCAACTGGGATTTTGACAAAAAAATGTTACAAACTTTTTATGCAAGATTAAAGAAAGAAAGAAAGAAAGAAAGAAA
>JAVQJG010119619.1:0-25108 GCA_036024015.1 Craterocephalus amniculus
GATAGATAGATAGATAGATAGATAGATAGATAGATAGATAGATAGATAGATAGATAGATAGATAGATAGATAGATAGATAGATAGATAGATAGAATTTCACTCGTTGAAGGGACTAAGAACGCAGTGTGCCGCAGGCCATCTGCATTTCAGCACCATGGACAGCTCTATGAACGCAATTCATGCTTTCACAGTGAACAGGATGTCAGTCACGGTGATATGAATCAGCTATTAGCCCATTTATTACAGAGATTCATTTTTTGTGTCTACAGCCCTTGATAAAATATTTTTAATGTTCTCACGACGTAGTATATATATTGGTTAACGTTGCACTCTTACATTTCTTTTAGTACATTTCCGGTCACTGCAGTATAACACATAAACTAATTAATTAAATGTAAGCTCTAGAAATTATTTGAACCTCATATTAAGTTCAAACCCTAAAATTTATTACGGGTCCCTAAGTGCGCTGCTGTGCGTAACACCACACACAGACACACACAAGACGTGGTGGTGCATGCGCCCAACCCTGGTTAGGTTCGTGTGTATTAGGTTGTTGGGACTCCCTCCTCATCCACAGCGCGCTCAGGATATCTCGAGCTGAAGGATCCACAGAGGCAGCCAGGTCAGACGACCGGACCGGCAAGGTCTCAATATGCGCTCGCCACTGTTTGCTGCGTTTCAGTCCCTCAGCGTACCTGGCACGTCGCTCGGTTCAGTTTTAACGCGCTCGAACCTCTCTTCTTGTCTATTTTACGCTCAACATCAAGCTGGCAGCCCAGCTGGTCAATGGGGACAACTCGGAGACTGGCTGATAACTGAGCCCGTCCCTGCGCACGGAACGATGGACTGCAGTTTTACTTGAGAGCGAAATGGAGAATCCAGCAAAGTATCTCTCGTCGGTGCAGGGCATTGATTCTGTACCGGCACCCCTCGGAGAGGTTATGTGGAACAGCACTGAAACTGAGGCAACAAGCGACGGGAGGAAGGATATGGTGGTGCGTACGGTGACGGGATGTCTCCTGTCCCTGCTCATCCTATGGACCCTACTGGGGAACATCCTGGTCTGCTCCGCGGTGCTGCGCTTTCGGCACCTGCGGACAAAAGTCACCAACATTTTTATCGTGTCCCTGGCTCTGTCGGATTTATTCGTGGCAGTCCTGGTGATGCCCTGGAAAGCTGTGGCAGAGGTGGCGGGGTACTGGCCGTTTGGCACTTTTTGCAACATCTGGGTGGCTTTTGATATAATGTGTTCTACTGCCTCCATTCTCAACCTCTGCATTATCAGCGTGGACAGATACTGGGCAATCTCGAGCCCCTTCCGCTACGAGAGGAAAATGACCCAGCGAGTTGCCTTTGTTATGATAAGCATCACTTGGACGTTGTCAGTGCTCATTTCATTCATACCGGTCCAGCTTAACTGGCACAAAGCCACCGCTGATGATTTGGCTGGGGCGCACAACTCTTCCACAAGTCGGCAGATAGAGGAGAACTGCGACTCCAGCCTGAGCAGAGAGTACGCAATATCCTCCTCACTGGTAAGCTTCTATATTCCCGTAGCAATTATGATTGTAACATACACCAGAATTTATCGGATTGCACAAATACAAATTAGAAGAATAGCCTCACTGGAGAGAGCGGCAGAGCACGCGCAAAGTTGTAGGACCAACAGAATAGAGTGCCAACACCACAACACTTTGAAAACGTCGATTAAAAGGGAAACCAAAGTGTTTAAAACTCTTTCCGTGATTATGGGCGTCTTTGTGTGTTGCTGGTTACCTTTCTTCATTCTGAACTGCATGGTCCCGTTCTGCGACAGGCCGGCCACAGACCGGGACGCAGGTCTGCCGTGCGTAAGCGAGACGACATTTGACGTCTTCGTGTGGTTCGGCTGGACCAACTCCTCTCTGAATCCCATCATTTACGCCTTCAACGCCGAGTTCAGGAAGGCCTTTGCCAGTCTGTTGGGCTGTCGCTATTTCTGCTCTAACACACCTGTGGAAACTGTAAACATCAGCAACGAGCTGGTCTCATATAACCAAGATACCCTCATCCACAAGGAAATCGTGAACGCTTATGTGAACATGATCCCCAATGTGGTTGAATGTATTGAGCATGACGAAACTTTTGACAGGATTTCACAGTTTTCTCACAACCATGAAATCGCCACCGACTCCGTTTGTGACTTGGAGGACTGCGAGGCAGACATCAGTCTCGACAGGATGTCACCATTCACACCTAATGGATTACACTGACTCCAAACTTTGCGTCTCCCCTGTGTGACTGGATGTATTTACAATGTCATCATTCATTCGGCTCCTTTGTCCTGGAAGCTCCAAGGAAGCCATAGGTCAGGGTTCACTAAGCTACTGAGCAGCAGGCCTTGCAAGTGTAAGGGGAGGTGGAGGTGGAGGGAAGTGGGTTCATGTGACCTGCTCATTGACACTTCAGCAGGACACATGTCTCTGTACCACAAAGCCAACCTGCCACCGCTTTGCGTCATGTATGAGATGTGATGTTGTCCTGTTCTGAAAAAAAGTGATGTGTAGGTGTTTATTTACATGACAAGTAAAGTCTGTGTCTTCGTTCTAAAATTCAATGTTGCTGAAGCTGTTGTTTGCGCAAAGGCTTTACTTGGAGCATCAGTGTCTATTGTACATCCAAATGGAAGGAAACTGTAAAAACTCAGATAATTCATGGAAGAAACTTTGCTGCTTAATAACCTCATGTATATCTAGTGCCCGCCTTTCCACTGAGTATGAAAATTGAGGGCAGCCTTACAGACAGTGCAACTACGATAGTCAAATGCAGTCATTTCAGCGCCTTACAGTGAAAGAAAAGTTTTGAGACATGCTAGGAATGTGTCCTAGGGAGTTTAAGTTATATGATGCCAAAATGCATTATTGAAGTGTTTTGCCACTGCAACCACTCCGGTGACTCCTTCAGTACACCTGCTCTGTTTCATGTGGACTATTACGCAAACATGCTGATACATTTGATACAAACATGCTGCAGAAAACCACGGGCTTTGACAGGGTGAAGAGTGATGCAAAAGCACAAAATCTAGTGTGAATAATGGATCAAATCCGCCTGCATGTACTGGCATCTTCAATCCACCATGAAAATGTGAATAAAATCAGCATAGACATTTTAACACGTTGATTGCTCTTTTCTATTACTTAATTTGTTATTGAGGCCAAAACTAACGTAATGTTTCAACCTTATCAGCCGAATTGATTTTCTCCTGAACAGAAAAAGAGAGAAATAATCAAGGCTGTTTTACAGAACATGACCAAAGACTTCAAGGAGTGAATCAATAACTCAGACACATTAGGTCTACAGAGTTTTGTCAGCTGGAGGAATTGTTTCTGTGAACAGCCCACACACACGTGAGGCCAATGGGCCAACACAACTGGATGTAATATGTCGCCTCTCCCACATCTTTAGACTGTGCAGATGACCTGATCTGAATGTACTACTGTCCTTTAAATGGTGAAGTGTGTCATCATTTGTCTAATAAAATACTGTCATGCACAGAGGAACACAGTGCATCAGTGTTGTCCCAAACTATTGTGTCATTTGGTTTCACAAATGGGCAAACATTTCAGGTCAATGAGTTTTTAATCTTCAGGCTAACTTGTATTTTTAGTCTCCCGAGCAATGACTTTAAAAACGTTTCTTTTTCTGGTATTTTGTCCTTTCTGGATTTCTTTTTTTAAAAGCACATATTGACAGAAAATGTCAGCGGTGAAACAGAGAGTGAGGGGGAGGACGTGCAACAGAGATCCCCAGCAGGCTCAGCGGACGTTGTGGTTTTGGTGTGCTGCTCCTCAGGACACTTTATTAGTCTGACCCGTTTTCCACAGGTTCAGAAATCTGATCTTTCCTCTGGCACATGCAGAGTGATGTGAATCCTGCAAGTACGTGTGGAACAGTTGTCT
Organism: Craterocephalus amniculus; assembly: GCA_036024015.1. Taxonomy (NCBI): domain Eukaryota; kingdom Metazoa; phylum Chordata; class Actinopteri; order Atheriniformes; family Atherinidae; genus Craterocephalus; species Craterocephalus amniculus. The sequence continues at coordinate 3,940 of JAVQJG010119619.1, forward strand.
AATTGAAAGAGCAAATTTGGAAGCAAACAGAACCTAAAAAATATTCTCTTTTTTTCTACTTTGGCCTGATTTGATGATCATTATTATTTCTTTTCTGCTGGACCAATGCCAGAACTTTATGTAGAAAAATATCAATGCTCAAAACAAATGAAATAGCATCCTGCATCTGTACATCCACTTTGTTGAAGTGCCAGCAGCAGCATCGGTTAGTTCAGCTTGTCTCTCCAGAAAAAATCTACTGTGTGGAAATCCCACCTCCATGTCTTTAACACACAGACTAACAAACACAATACGAAACTTGAAAGTTCATGGGAGTAAATGCATGAATACATTTATTCCCAATCAGTTCCAGTCTCCTGTTTTGTTGGAAACTGACACTCCGGATATTTAACTATGAGGTTCAAAGCACTTCTAAAGGAATGGGTTTGTGACAGGAAGTGGACAAATCATTGTGTGTGGAATGCTGGATTAACAATGCAATACCTGCCTGAGAGACATTTCAAAGCTGTATAGAAAAAAAAACTAGGAGGGTGCTAGGAGAAAGCAGCCCTCTGCTGAAACCTGTCTGCTATGTTTAAGGAAATCAATCCCTTGGGTTTCTCCTTCGCAGATGCTTCACCTCCACAACAACTTTTTGAAATTTCTTGTGTGATCTTGTGATCCTGGAAAACAACAGACGGATAGTTAAAAAAAAGCACTGAAAACTTTGGCTACCTCCTCTGCCAAGGGAGGAATGAAACCTGTGCCAATTATCTGAGGCGCTGCACTCGTCTCCTTTAAGTTTGCTTACTCTTAGGGGACACTTGCTGCACTATGTTCATACACAACACAAAAACATCAGCAGCTTTCAACAAAAAATATCATTTGATCTTTAAAAACTTGTTGACCACTTATTTAATATCCTTTCTTGCACTCATCCTTATGTCAAAATGTCAGGCTTCAGTATCTTGCAGAGGAACCCTTGACATGTGGAGAGAGCTGGGATCTCTTGCCATTCAGTATTGAACACCTGCTTGTCCTACCCCCCACCTGCACGTGTAGGATGATATACTGAGAGATTTCTGTCAAATTAAACGCAAATGATCCAAAACATCGACCTCTGTTATTAAGCCTTGTGAAGTTTGTTTGAAGATGGTGCAGATGAATATAAAACTGCAATGCTTATGAGTTTTGCAACACTTTAAGATGTCTATGGTCTGGAGGCTTCTGATTAGGAGCCCCAGACTGTTTACCAGTCTGACAACAATGAAGTTGAACTTCGGAAAATGTACTTTAGGCATACAAACATGATGTTTCTTTTGTATTAACGCTGTGCTAATATATGAATGTATGAACATATTAACTGCATTAATCAAAGAATTTAATTAATGCAGTTAACATTCAACATAAGTTAGAGTACAGAGATGCATTGAGCAAAATTAACTTCAAGCTAAAAAGAAAAATGACACCATATATAATATTCTAAAAAAACATCATTATAAAGCTTGCAAGATTAGATCTTCTCTCCCTGACTGGATTAATTTGATTATGTGATACAATTGCAGGTCTAAAACATTTTCACACTGCATCTAGTTGAGTAAGAATAAAATCACATCAAATGAAAATGCTCAAGTATAGTACAAATCATTTCTATACATGCATGAATAAATGCTTTAATAGGATGAACCATTTGATATTTTTGATTTGATACAAACATTTTATTCAGTTTCATGGTATGAAAACAAGCATAAACTGGCATCAAATGAAAACACTGTAAATGTATATTTCTTTTAGCCACACCAATGTTTAAAGCTTGATTTGATAAAAGTCTAAAAATATCTCTAGAACCTCATTATGTCACCTCGAGATGGCAATTTAGTGACAGAAATGGGACTTGGAACTGAGACGAAAGCGCGTAAATTGTCCATAAGAAGAAACAAGAAGAAAACCTGGTAACTGAAGCCCTGATCCTGCTCTTCATGTCTTCACCTCTATCTTAATGATCAGTGTTCCTTCTAGAAGATGAAAGACATGAGAGGATGAGTGGGAAGTGTTCAGCGCAGATCAGAGTTTGTCAGAACCGAAATATCTCCGTAACAAACTATCAGCTCTGATTGAACTCATGATCACAGGTGCAGAACTGCTGCACTTTGAATCTGCATTTTTAACAAGTCTTGGCTTATTTTGCTGGTGTGATTAAAGAGGAATTTATTTTGGAATTTTAGGATTACACATTTTGTATACAGTACAACTACAGATGACTTACTTCAAGTGAAACAATAAAGATTATACAAAGATAGGTCCTTTGTGAAGATTTTTCTGAGCAATTTTTTTTCTTTCATTCATCCATTCTCTCTCTCTCTTTTTAAAAAAAGAAATCATTGATTAAATGAGTGAAAAATACTAAAACAGCAGCTTCCCTGTGGGCATGCTGTTGACAAGCTCTATGCTGTGTCCTTGCAGTAAAGAACAGATATGAGAGGTGGTTTGACCTCGATATTCGGCCATGACAGGAGAGCTGGAGAGGATGAGGAGGCAGGCTTAGGGGGGTTACACCATCCGTCAGGGCGCATTCATCAAAATCACTCTCTTTTCTTCTGTGCACACATACACACAGGAGCAAGCAACACACACATTTAGAACAAATAGCCGTACCATTTTTTGAAGAGATTTCTTTGATTCCCCTTTCACTGTGTATTTACTCTGCTACAGTGAAAAAAAACTCCCCACAAAAAGAATTAATCTCTTAACTGTCTGCCCTCTGCCCTCAGCATCTGTTTTTCTTCACCTTTAAACGATTAGTTATTAAAGAAAAAAAAGGAAAGGCTGTTTAACTTCCTGTTTCCTTTACCTTTCAACATAACTGGATCAGATGAGTTTACATAGTTTTGAGGTTTTCAGGCTTTTTCAAAGGATCAGGTCTAAAATTAAGTCCATAAAAATCCAGCTGGTGAACAGAGCACATGTTTTCTACGTGTATGCTTTCATTGCACATTTTACCTTAATGCAAAGAGAATAATGCAGGTCATGTCACATATGGGCATTACAGTGGAGAACAGCTGAACAGTCAGAGTGGTCTCCCTCACCAACAAACCCGACACAGAATCAATATGCCGATAGAACCAACAGAAGAACTGGCATACAGTAGATGCTCCAGGTGAACAGGACGCAACCGGTTAAACCAAATAAATAAGTAAATAATAGCTGAGGAGATTGTTTTGGAGGTTTTCTTCCACAGTTCACATGTTGAAGTATCCTTAAGAAATAAACTGAACCCATCACTGCCGCCAGTGTTTTCGCTTTTTAAGCCACTTTACATGAAAGCATCTTATTGTTCAGCAAATGACACTTGGATTGTTGCGCTCTCTGGCCAGCTGCATCTTTAGGGCAAAGAAGCAATTACCTTCTTTACTATCAACATAAAATGACTGTTGCTTTCTGACTGCAGATGGAGCAAAGGAAAGGAATTTATCTTTTACTCATTTATGAATGTACATGGTGATAAAGAAGATTGTCGGCTTCCAGCAAACAACAGTAGGCTAATGAAACATCATCTCTGCTGGCATTCTGGAACAAAAACAGAGCATTGGGCCAAGAGAGCACTGAAAACCGAGATTAAATTAGAATTTATATAAACAGCACAACCATTTTGGCACTTTTCACTCTTCATTCACACATTTTCTGTAATGAACATTTTGCTGGAATTATGATATAAATTATTTAAATATAAAATATCTAAATCAGTTGCATTTCTTCACATAATAGTCAAATATAAATCAGTCATTACTGAACATTCTATAATGTTCCTTTACTTAACCATACGTGGCTTATTGTGTTGATGTGTGGAAACACATAGTACAAGAACTAAATACACTTAAGTAAAATCAACAAACTCACTGTTCATCAAACTGAAAACACAGCGTTCAGAAAGCCTTGTCCTTTTTAAAATGTCTTAAATCATGTACAGAGCTAAAAATAATAATTTATCCAACAGAATCCCAAAGTGTAAGTGTCTGACTAAACCAGCATCTGTTAGAACAAATGCTAACCTGTTTATTTACAAGACAGGTTCAGTTGCATGGTGAACAAATCATAGGAAAACAATTCAAAGACATGAAACAATTTGTTTAACTTGTTAAGACTGTGCATATTGTGTATTATGATTTCTTTGGGTTGGTTATTAATATTATGTATTATAGTTTGTGATGTGCCAAATATCCTGAAGAATTGCTATGAGCTGTTACAGACAAAAGAGTTAGGAATTTGTAAGAATTTGACGTCATCATATTCCTCTTTCGAACTTTGAAAGCTTTGATTTTATGTGGCAACTGTTTACTTCTTGTTTGGAATTTGATTTGAAAATGAAATCACAATAAATCAAAGAAAATAAAGAACAGAGAGGTTTTTGGCAAATAAATGTGATTTGAACCAAATTGCAGAATTTGTGTTTGCTCTCTTCCCTCATCTCGTTTGTCCTTGAGGAGGACAAATTCAGGATTTGTGAGCTACAATGTGTTAATGTATAAACGTCTATGTTAAAATGATGATACTTATATTATCAACAAAAGATTAAGATTTGCTTGTATAAAACCAGCAAATATTGGAGACTGCTGTTTTGATTGCAGCATTAGGTTTACTTATGAGATGAATGTTTTCACTGTATAAACATGCACACTATCTGCATTTCCTCTTTCACGTTTAGGATGAGCAAACTTGACAAAAACTGTAACTAAAAAAATGGCACTACAAGTCAGGCACTAAAAACACTTCAGTCCCTTTAGACCCTGATGTTTAAGTAACTCAATCCAACTTGATAGTGACTAATCAGACCAAAACACAAAAATTATGCATGACTGAGGCTCTGACTCTTTACAACAGCTCAGTGCTTATAGCATCCTCATGTATTTGTTTAGCTCCACTCTCACATATCATTTCTGCCTCCAAAAGCATCTAAAGGAGAGGCATAAACACACTATGGAAATTAATGCATCTGTTTCAGGGAGTAAATGAGTCAACACTGATGTTTTTTACTGGAATTCTTCCACTGATGCTTCATGCTTGCCTGTGCAGTGACAGCAGCTCACAAAGCTAAATGTGACAACTGGGATTGGAAGGCAGGTAAAATGGGCACAATAAGGACTATTTTATGTCTTCATTATAATTTTTATTTTTAATCTAAGGGAAAATCTACATTTTTTTGGAGTGCAAATAATGCCACAAAATAAAAAACTGACCGGCTGGTGTTTCTGCTGGTTTGCCTGAGTGTAGGATACAGTTTTAGATAAAGTTGGTCCTCTATTTTCTATGCTGAAACTGCCTGCTTTGCATTTTGCTAATCTAAGAGAGATGATAACTTGTTGTGGAAGCTCACCACAACACACAATTTTCACCTTCAGATCCCACTTAAAGTCGCACTTTTACCTCCATGCACATCTTAATGATTTCATAATACTTCATTCTCAAGGAAAAAAACATCTGAGCCAAGCTCTCCCTTTTCATCTGCATCGTTAAAGGAGAAGCTTCCTGTGCATCACTGAGACATTGTTGAATCTCTCTAATACAACAGTACAACTTTGAAGATCTGACGTTTTGCTCTTTGAAACTCTTTCCTCCACCTCTTGCTGCCATACCATCCGCTTCCTATCTCTGATGTACTCTGTGGTTTTGAGTTACTTCCTGTGAGCCTGAATAAAGAGAAAGACTGGTGTCTGTTTTCCCAAAAGGCCAAACGGTCCACTGTGAATATTATCTCTCTGTTAATGTGCACACGTGAACAGCACCAAGTAGCCCACTCAGAATCCTCAAACATGCAAATGAGTGAAGTATTTGATGATCAGTTTCTCTTATTCAAAGATGTTGTAATAAAAAGAAATTCATTGAATATGTTGGGTTACTTTTTCCATACCTTTTTATTCGGAATACACAAACACTTTAAAGACTTTGCAATACGGTTGCAATATTTTGGCAAAAGGAAGACAAATCGACTAAATGTGTTTGATAATTTGAAATCTTAACTTCTCCGTTTAGTTCTTCCTCCTATCTAACCGAGTTAAAGGAAGTGGGAACATTACGTTTCTGTACAAAGTTAAACATTGATGACCAAACATGTAACAATTAAGGACAGCACTTCTGCTGGGAGTCTGGATGTTCTTTGTGTTGCCTGTGTGTCTTTTTAAGGTTCTCCAGTTTCCTCTCACAGTGGGTATGAGTGTGAATATCTCTTGTCCGTATATTAGCCCTGTGATAGACTGTGGAGCAGGCTATCTCACTGTGGCTGTCAGTGTTCTTGAAGAGGGTAAAGGAGGTCTAGATAAGCTACGAATGGATGTAAATGGCAAAAACCTCCACTGAGCGGTCTGTATGGAATAGTTAATGTAACATTACTGAATATTTACTGGTGGTTGTGCATACACATTGCCCCCCCTCCCCTCAGCAAATAGTTAATAAACTTTGATCTCTGTTGCTCTTCCTCAGCATATTGAACTCTTACCTGGTAAGAAGGATGTCAGCTGGACAGCAACAGATTTGCCAGGTTTGTAAAGGCACAATGAATTACAATGAAGAAGAATGCAAGACAAAGGCAAGGGAAGTTTATTTTCTCCAACACATTTTCAGGTTCAACACATTTCAAAGAGCTTCACATAAAACATTTAAAGCAAGCAAGAATTATCATACTTGGTGCTCTTAGCCAGGCTGATGTGCCACAACTTGGGCACATCAGGACACAAAGTAGGGTTCAGAAGGACACTTTGAAAGCAGTCTGGGGAATCAAACTGCTAGCCTCCTGTTTAGTAGAAGACTGCTCTATAATCCACCTCAGCTACAGCCACCCATTTGGCATCCATCTTTCATCCTGTCTTTTCTTTGAGCTCTCGTCCGCAAGTAAAGTTGTTCCATTGTTAACCTTTGCTCTGGCATGATATTGTATCGAGGGATATTGTTTACTTGTAAACTGTAATTAGAAAGGGATTTTTATAATATGAATTAATATGGTAATTAGAGCAAGAATCATAATTAAAATGATTTTTTCCTTGTATTTTTATAATTGTTTTGTAATTTTTCCTCTTATATCAGAAAAAGTCGCACACTTTGTAGTGAATAAAGCCAATGCTGAAAATCTTTTTTGTGTCTTAAAAGTAGAGTCACTGCAGTCTGAGTTTCACCAGAGGGACCAGCGAGTAAATTACATACACAGTGTTGACATCAGAGTGCAGGCAACAAGGAAAAGGCTGTTTAGCTTTATTAGTAGGATGAAAACACTGTATGTGTAATAAAATGCTTTCTGGGTGCTGAAGGAAGGGCAATCATGTACCCAGTCTGCAGCGTAACGAGCTGTAGGTCGACAACTGAAGCACCTCCAGTGGTTGTTAAATCAATGCAATGTGATTCTTTTGCTTGTTGACTCAGCAGTACTCAGGAAGATAATCAAGCATCAGCCAAAGACAAACTTTGTGAGAATTCAGGAAATGAAAGGTCACACGATGAGACCAGAAGCACCCTAACTGCTTATTAAGGGAAAACCCACCTCAGCGGTTGCTAATTAATGCATCAATGCAAGTAAATTAATTTGATTTGATTGAAGAATGAAATGTCTGAATGTTGGCATTAAACATGCTCACTCTTTTTCTTAGTAATGCTTCCTAACAGAAAGAAATCTAGAAATGACTTAGCCGCCATAATTAAGATGATTTTCAATCCAACTGAATTTAGTCTTGCACAAAAGAAGAGATGCATGCCGACTCATGGAAAAAAGGGTCAAATATAGCAGGTTGCCTTTCTTTTAAAGTGCAGTTTATATGGTTTAATTTTGCTTTTAAGGCAAAATTGAGTAAGAAAGACCAAATTACAAAAGTCATATTTATTATTAATTCATTTTCTATATATTAACATATTTTAACATCAACCAATCGTCACAGGATGCAGTAGCTGCAGAGGAAAGATTGGAGCTGAAGCCAGTAATGTTTTTTCTTTGATGTGGTCAGTATGTCCTTGATTCGTCATGTTGCCACATTATCTCTTCCAATGGAGCGCTTGATGTGGGACAGCAAGGTTACTTTCTAGAAGATTTGTGGTGCGTCAGATGTGATGGGAATGAGAAAATTCCACTTGGCATGCTTCCATCATAATTCTGTTATGAAACAGAAAATCTAAAAAGGTTAGCCCAGCTCACCCTTATCCTAGAGCACTTCCAAGAAAAGCATGATCTTAACCATTATGAATTTTTATCCCGAAGCAATGCGGGGTCAGCCGCCATCTTGTCAAGGGAAACGACTGGGCGCTTCCTGTCAGACAGGTCATCCCCTTCAGGTTAATCACACACAAACATAGTTCTGCTTTGCCAAAATGAGGCAGTGACAAATGTGACAGCAACTGCAGCCATGAAGAGCAATGATTCATTATCATAAAAGCTATTATCTCAGTGCGGTCAGGTTTGAGTCAGCGCCTCCTTTTTTGTAGGATTCCTTTGGTGATGATGGAAAGAGCTAATTTATCAGTAGAGGACAATAAATCGACCGAACTGTGTGTCTCTGCTGAGTGTGTGTTGTAAATGGATTATGTCAACAACCTGAAAGCTTCCAGAGTCATTATATGCATGGCATGTTCTTTGTCTTCAGTCTCAAATAATCACTTTAATTTTAATCCAGGAATAAGCATAACTCACTCAATCATGAGATCTTATTTCTAGTACTGGATCACTTGTAAATCCCTCTGGTAATCAAGTTAATAATTGCTGATTAAAGACTGTGTGTATCTGTTTCAAAACTGTCTTTCATTACTGTAAAACATACTCAATTCTATTCCACAAGGAGTCCTGCGAGTCATTGTAAAACTTCATAGGCTGTTGGATCCACTTAACATATGTCTAGTGTGTTGGAGAAGTTAAACATTGAAATCCTGCAGGATTGCTGCCCTTGTAGGACTGAAGACAAAATCATTGTTTTTGGAACCAAAAATAAAGATTTAAAGTCTGCACTCAACTTCAGGCGGCTAAGTTAGAAACCACCAACAGAGCCAGAAACCTGGGTGCAGTCAGGGACTCAGATCTAAACTTCAGTGGTCCTATTCAGACAGATGTGAAGTCAGCCTGTTATCACTTAAAGAACATATCGAGGATCAAAGGACTAATGTCTCCACAGGACTTAGAAAAACGTATCCATGCTTTTAGTCCAGACTACTGTAACGGTGTCCTACAGGCCTCGCCATAAAATCCATCAGACAGCTGCAGTTAGTCCAGAATTCTGCTGCTGAAGCCCTCATTAAGACCAGGAGAGTGGATCATATAACACCAGTCCTCAGATCTTTACACTGGCTTCCTGTTTGTCAAAGAATCAACTTCAAAATCCTGCTGATAGGTTACAAAGCACTGAATGGTTTAGACCTAAAATACATTCAGATCCCTCTAGTCTACTTTCCCAAAGTTTTCCAGAACGGAGAGGCAGCGTTCAGTTGTTATGCTCTTCACATGTAGAACAAACTGCCAGAAACACGTTGGTCTGCGGAAACTCAGGGTTAAAAGCTTTTCTATATGCAGTCTTTTATTATAAGTTTTTTTTTAAATCTTCTCTGAGGGTTTTCTTCTCTATCTATTTTTCTAAATTGTGATAATTCTTCTGTTTTTAATTCTTCTGTTTGTATGTAAAGCACCTTGAAGTGTCATGTGTCATGTACATGAAATGTGCTATACAAATAGACTTGCCTTGCCTTGAATAGCCCTTTTCTAAAATGTGGATCTGTTGACATGTATAGCTACATTAATGGATTTTGTGAGAATTTGCATTGTTTTTTAATGTTTGTCAAAAGAAAACTGTCAGATCTATGAGGAAGACTTGGTACTGTATCAAACTCTGCTCTCATGGGTATTCAATCTATTTTCTTGCCTTTGCTCCAAACACAGGGGTGTCCTTAGCTGTTATGTTATTTCTGGACATCACTGTCTAAAGTTGTGTGTCATCCTCAGAGATACATTCTCACGAGAAAGCATTCTTCAAACACTAATTCTTCTGTTGCTTTAAGGGAAGCATTGTCTGTCCTGTCTCAGTGCATTGATTTTTTTCAATGACAAATAAATGAAAGTCAAAAATCTCCTTGTCTTACTAATAAGTCAACCCTTGCTCCTTCCAGAATTATTCAGTTGATGTCAACGTTTTTCTCAAATAAGAGCTTACACCCACACTTAATATGCTGTTGAGGGCCTGCAAAGAGCATCAGTCTTTTTTCCCCGACATGAAACTTTAGTAAATGTTTGAGAATTTTATTCTAATGGGCATTTGACAAATGATTTATGGTCACTTACCATGCCATCACTACTATGCTTGTAACGAAGAGTAAAATGTAAATGTGTGAAAAAGTGCCTTCTCTGCCAAACTTGTACTTGGCCCCATGACGCACATTATTTTTCATGTATTTATCCTATTACTTTATACATGAATAACTTTTGCATTTAATTAGAATTCTTATATGTGATATAAATCATAGTAATACAGAATCTACCATCAGATTTTCTTTAATATGAGTTCATGGCTTATCATTCCAAAACTGGGGCAGATACAGTATGATGCTAATCTTCAGTAATCTTTCAAACAGTATGTGTCCAGGCTTGTATGGATTCTCAAGAATAAATCCAGCTGATGGTTTAAAATGGAAATGCGTACAATCTGAGTCTAAAATGAAAGTTGGCTCAGGATTATCCAGGCCTGAATAATCATCAGGTTCTGCCATCAGCAGACGTTGCTTTGCAATCTTATCACTCAGAGATTTCCTCCTATGCTCTCGGTACTCAGCCGGGCTGTTGACGAAAAAGCACATACTGATTATTTCCTGGCCTGCTTCTGTTGACAGATACAGGATGAGTCTCAACGATATGCTGTACACTTTGCAGGGTGCTAGTATCTCAGTCAGTGAAACATGCAGGAGATAAACTTTGTACTGTTCTTTTTGTGTACGAACTTTTCTTCACAATTTAACTCCTCGCTTTTCCTCAAATTCGTGGATCCTCCACACAGAGCAAGAATCATGTCAAAAACCTGTGCTGACATTCCATCCTTCTTACTCATTTCAAAGAGATCTATTGAATAGATCATAACAATTTTTAAAAAGCTTTTTAGTTTGCAGGCAATGTTATCTTAAAGCATGCCAGTGTAACCAGCTTTGGTAATGTTGCTAACTGGAAGTTAGTTCATGACATCATCTTTTCACAGGCCAGTCATGTTCATATTTACTTTGAGTCCTGCCTCCCTCGGTCCTGCACAGCGATCAGGTAATCAACATGATATTTTCATATTTTCAGAGTTTTATAATAATCCAGTTGTTCATTAGTCTTCAACAGGAAAATGGAAAATTAAATTTGATCAAGCAGCCGTGCAAACAACCATGGCAGATTCATTTTTTAAATAATGGGGCCTTTTTTATGCAGTGAAAACAAATGTGACAAGCATCAAGTACTTGAATGTTTGCAGTCTTTCATCTTTTGTTGGACATATACAGCTCACAAGTGTATTTTTTCCCCTTGTATCAGGATATAATAACAGAAACTGGTATTCAGGGGAAAAAGATTTTCTTACCATATGTGTCTGTATCAGTGAATGCCCTTATAATACCTGAAAAAGGATGACAAAGACATTAAGGGATAAAAAGATGGCCAGTGCTGAGCATGAATAATTCATTTCAGTTCTGTAGCTAGAGAGCAAATTAATCGTCCATGTGGTAATAACTCTTTAAGAACCCTGTCACAAACTCTGCAGGCAGCTCTTTCACATTGTGTCTTCAGCTGAAGCAGGTATGGGGTGGTGGCAGAGGCTCACGGAGATTAGAGTTGGTGTAACTAAATCCACGATGCTGGACTGCCTCTCTGAGTGCTGACCTGTGACGACGCGGGGAGTCTGGCGTGTTTTATCAGTGGCAGGATGGCGGATAGTGGCGAGTGGTTTGATGTCTGCTGAAACCGAGGAATCAGGTTGCAAACTCTGTCAGCTGACACAGCAGCAGATATTTATGCATGTGTATGTTGGTGTGTGAGTGTGGCAGGATGCACGTAAGTGAATGTGTATCTTGGTCTGTTCAACAACACATGGTGAGTGTGTGAACTGCAAGGTCAGGCATAGGAGAGAGTGCTCAGTGCATAGCAGGTGTGCACAACTCATGCTGTCAGATGAGTTCAGAGGAGGTACAACACATTACTGCTATAGGAAGAGGGAGCCAGGATGAGAGATAGTCAACACCAACTATCAGGTACATCTGGAAATGTGAACAATCCCTGCCTGACCATCACTGAAACATATGGAAATTTCTTTGCATAAAATATTGTTCTGTAAACTTTAACTTTAGAGGAAATTTTATTATTAACGTTTGGAGAGGAACATTAATGTAGGAAATAGATATAAGAAAAAAAACCTGTTTTCACTTTTAAACAAAATGGTTTGACTAGAGAAAATTCAGAAAATTAGCATTTGGTGGAAAACCCAAATTGTAATCCCAGCATTCATGAGTTATGGTTCTCAATCACTTTAAGCTACAATACTCATAACATACATCAGTGTTAAACCTCCCTCCACAACAATGTTGCATTTTATATTAGATGAGTCATCCTGCAGGATCCTCTAAGGCTTGAAAAATGTCACAATCTTCATAAATAAAGAGGATTAATGTGGACCCCTGCATTAATGTAATCAAACATCAAGGTTAATTTTAGATTAATTAATGGTAATCCTGATAAAAACTCCCAGATTATTTTAATAAAGAAAGTTATATATATTTTTTACAGTTATCTGGTCACTCCCTGACATGATCTTGCAACCCTCAGTTTTAGAACCACTGTGTAATGGCATGCTTTGCCAGCATTTCACATTACTGGTGTGAAGCTTTACATTACTTTTTTAAGAAGAAAAAAAGAAAAAAACAAAAGCACTTTGCTTGATGGTTTGTGACCTAATATCTTCCTTTTCACAGGTTCGCCACAGGATTCATCCAATCTGAAGATTGTGCTGACAATGACAGGCCGTTAATGTTCCATCACCCCATCACCTCCTGGTTGGTTGGCATCCGCAGCATGACCCTGCTGTAAATACCAATTCTTTGAATTGAGGAATATTGACCTAGTAGAAGGAAGCAGAAAGTTTTTCCAGGATTGCCCTGTACGTCACTTTATTCTCTATTTTTTATTTTTGTATTTGTAGGCTTCATTATTCACAGACACACATCTGCCTGATTCCGGCCTTGCTGAAGCACCCACAGATCATTGCTGACTCTTTTATATATTTAGGAGTTATTGTGAGACACAGCAGGTCTCCATCCAACCTGATGATGTCAAGGTGTTGGACAAAGCTAAAAATTGGATTCACCACAGAAGATGACCTTATTCCTGCTTCCATCCATCCATCCATTTTCTGAACCACTTAATCCAAGTGGGTCGCGGGTGTGCTGGAGCTTATCCCAGCTGTCAAGGGGCGAGAGGCGGTACACCCTGGACAGGTCGCCAGTCTGTCGCAGGGCCAACACGGAGAGACAGACAACCACTCACACACACTCACTCCTAGGGAGAATTTAGAGTGCCCATACAACCTCTCATGCATGTCTTTGGACAGTGGGAGGAAGCCGGAGTACCCGGTGAGAACATGCAAACTCCACACAGGAAGGCCACAGTGTCAAGCCCCTCCTCAGCCAGAATCAGACCATCTTGGGACTTGAACCCGTGGCCTTCTCACTGTGAGGCCGCAGTGCTAACCACTACACCACCGTGCAGCCCAATTCCAAAGCACTGATGGACAAATAACCACACCCATGAGCCATTTGCTTAAACAACCAGATCAGGTGTGCAAACACATGATTGCTTTATTGTAGACACACCAATCAGGTTTGAGCACTATAAAAATGCTTCCCACAAAATGGAAGCAGCCAGAAGAAGACGAGTGAGGATAGAAGGGGAATCCTTGGAGGAAGAGCAGGAGGTAGAGGCAGAAGAAGACCTGAGAACACCCTCAAAAAGAAGAGGACCAAATTTGTTTAATGAGATTTGAGCAACACTAGTTGATCACGTCAGACTTTTCAAAAGTCTGCAGCGTTGATGTTGTGATGTGTTTGAATTCACTAAGTTGTAGATTTGCACTTTCTCTGTGTACTTCACTTACAGAAATCTATTCACTCAGAGGTCTAGAGGTAGAATTGCCAAAGATACAATTGAGATTCCAGAGGTAGAACTGCAAAAAGTGTTTTGAGTTAAACACAGCAGTGTGTGACTGGTTCAAACAGAAGTAAGCCTTATGAAATGTGTGTGTTTCATAAGGTAACATTGTATGGTGTCTCTAAATGTGTATATAGTTTTGTACAATAGTGTTTCATTTTGCCCAGGATCTGAAGAGTATTCCATATGTGTATGGTTGTGCTACTTGCACGTGGTGTTTTGAAATTCCAAGCCCTGTTTTCAAAATCGTGCTTAAACAATTCAATTGTAAAAAAAACTGTAAGCTTCTCATAAAAAAAGACTTGTTTTCACAAAAAACACACTGCCAGTGAAAATTTTAAATTTACTTGCCTAGCTATACTCACTGAGTCATCTCATGGGTAAACACCTGTACCACCGTTTAACAATTAGCCATCAGAGCTTCTGCATAAAGGGGCAACAGTTTTCTGTGTTAGAAAAATGGAGGACTGTAACGTCCCAGCTCGGCTAGGGAAAGGGGACGCACAAAAAGGGGGACTCCACAAACCATTTAGTTGTACTACAAATTTTTATTGCGTGGCGTTTAGTTTAACATGTGAACCCAAAGGGGTAGAAACCCAAGGGGTGTTGGACAATTAAGGGCTGCTAGAAAACAAAACAACAAAGAAATAACTAAACAAGGTAAATTCACCAAAATAAACAAATAAATAAAAATTACTAATAATCAGCAGCACCAGTAACTAAACAAAAACAAATAGTAAACCCATTACAAACAACCAAGAGCTAAATCAAAGTAATCCAAAGTTAAGCAAAGTAATCCAAGCATTTAGACACCAATTTTAGAACTGCCGGCTTTAGTAAAGACTTACACAGTGTACATGAAATGACAATATTATACAAGACAGACAAAATAACAATTAATAGTAAACCACTTAACCCTTGGCCAAGGTATAAGAATTGTCCAGGTGCACCTTTTAATCTACAATTTCCTGTCTGATATTGTCTTCAGCCTCTCTGCTTGGTTCTCTCGTTCCCTACATCACGACGTGGCTACGAAAACGCGGACTGAGTCAGCCAATTACCAACTCTGATGCCTTCAAAGCAAGTAAAAAACAATGGGAAAATGCAAATAATTATGATTATATGATATCTTCTTCCTATATTTATTTAAATCTGTAGACCATTATCCTCACGTGGGTTACATCCTCCCCTCCTGAACATATGCCCGTCCCTGGGCATCCAACCAGTGATGGCTACATCAGAGGATTTTATGTTTTCAAAGTCTCACAAATGAATTGCTCTACACCTTTAACTCTGACAGCGAGTTTGCGAAGGCATCACTGAGACCTTGAAATAGGGAATTTACCACATACATCAAGGGATTACCCAACATTGGATACTGGAGTCTCTCTGGTTTTTCAGCCTGCCGAAGGGAGCGTCGGAGAGTTGGCTTTTCACCCACAGAACTCTCCTCTGGCGGGTTAACTGATTTAGGCTGAACAACTACTATTTGTCCTGCATCAGGTGCTTCATCTCCCTCAACCATTAGGCATGGCAGCACCAGGGAATCCACACCACCAGCTGCCTCCTCAAGATGTTGCCGATCAGCTGAGGTACAAGACACCGGCTCCTGGGATGTTACGTTACCTCCAGAAGTAACAGCCTTTACAGGCGAGTGAGATTCAACAGGTTCTGTTTGGATAAATGATTCAATCTCAGGTTCAGAAAAATCTGGTAAGTTTTTGTCTACTTTTTCCAGTGCAGGCTCAACTGCAGCCAGATAAGGGGCCCCAGGAAAAGGTGACACGTTGGATGAGGTAGGTACTGTGACTTCACGAGGAAGTTTACTCGACTCGGAAGTTTCAGGGACAGTTATGACTATTTCAACAGGTTGAGTCGAAGGGGGAACAGGAGTCCATACATGTAGCTCTTCAGACTCCCAATGTTCCTCTTCAACACTGTCATCATCTGGACATTGTCTGGTTTTTGGCCTCCTTGTTGGGGGTGGTTTGTTTAGGGGTAACAGCCGATGGCAGAAAGCCACAGGGCAGCAACAAGTCTCTGTGTAAAGTTCGCACAGGCCCGTCTTTACCCTCAGGTTTTTCAGTGTAGACTGGAATATTGTCCGCTTGCTTAAGAACAATATACACATCCTCTTCCCACTTGTCTGCAAGCTTTTGTTTTCCACGCAGTCTTACACTACGGACTAAAACTCGGTCACCCACTTCTAAGGTAGACTCTGTAGCCCGCTTATCAAAATGAAGCTTGTTGCGGTCAGAGCTTTTCTGAGCATTAGAAGTGGCTATCCTGTAGCTGTCTTGCAGATTACGTTTCAAGTCACTGACATACTGTGAATGAGACCTGTTTTTGGGTGTGTCAATGGGTAGGCCAAACATCAGATCAACTGGAAGCCTAGGTTGTCGCCCAAACATGAGCTGGTAAGGTGAGAATGCTGTGGTGTCATGCTTTGTACAGTTATATGCATACACTAAAGGCTTAACGAAGTCTTTCCAGTGAGTCTTCTTATCTGCACTCAGAGTACCTAGCATTTGGAGAAGAGTGCGGTTAAACCTTTCAACTGGATTCCCTCTGGGATGATACGGGGTTGTGCGCACTTTCTTTGTACCAGTAAGGTCACAAAGTTCCTTAAGGGTTTTCGACTCAAAGTCTGGGCCTTGGTCGCTATGCAACCGCTCAGGAAAACCGTAATGGACAATGAAATTCTCCCAAAGGCTCTTGGCAACTGTGCGTGCCTTTTGGTTGGGAGTTGGCACCGCTACAGCGTACTTGGTAAAATGATCAGTAATAACCAGTATATTTTTTTTATTGGACCTATCTGGCTCAAGGGAAAGATACTCCATGCACACTAACTCAAGTGGCCTACTGGTTTTTATACTGACTAGTGGTGCAGCACGTTCTGGCTGAGACTTCCTACGAACACAACGCTCGCAGGCTCTGATGTTTTCCTCAATGGTATTTTGTAATCTCGGCAAGTAGAACCTGGATCTCACCAGGTCTACCGTCCGCTCCACTCCAAGATGTCCCATGTGGGTATGGAGGCTTTCAAACACTGTCTGCCTCAATTCCTGAGGTAGCACAAGTTGGAACCCAGTGTTTGATCCATCCTGCCTTTTTCGGTACAGGACCCCATTCCGCAATTCCTGTCGCCCTAGTTCCCGCAACAGCAATGGAAGTTCAGGAAGCGTGGATCTGAGACTTGGAATTGGGGCCTGCCCTGTCTCCAGCTGAGTAATTACCTCTGCAATAGCAGGGTCTGCCCTCTGCTTTTCCTGCAGCTCATCCTCAGAGAGAGGAGATACACTAAATAGTCCAGGAATTTCCTCCTGCTCAAAGCTCTCAGGAATAGCACCTGGGTTGAGGGCTAGAGACTCCACCAATGCTACATCAGTGTTAGAGCACCCAGTATCATCACCATCACAGCTAACAACATGCCATTCGCAAATGGCTTTGATAACTTCAGGTGGAATGATGCGCGTCGATGTTTCATCACCTGAGTGATTGTGCACAAACTTTTGAATTCTCTCACTCTCCTTCTGGGAAGTGAGGTCTTCCTTCAGAACTCCGTGAGTGCGACGGGATAATGCGTCGGCATCTCGGTTTTGCTCACCGGCTCTGTACTGGAGTTTAAAAGAGTACGTGGATAAAGCAGATAACCACCAATAGCTTGTGGCATCCAGTTTGGCAGATGTCAAAATGTAGGTCAAAGGGTTACTGTCAGTCACAACAGTAAACTCCGAACCATACAAATAGTCAGAAAACGTATCCGTCACCGCCCACTTGAGGGCCAAGAACTCAAGTTTATGTGCAGGGTATTTTGCTTCACTCTTTGTGAGACCACGACTGGCAAAAGCTATTGCCCTGGGTTGGTCATCCTGTAGCTGGTACAAAGCAGCACCCAAGCCTACTGTACTTGCATCTGTATGCAGCAGTTTGCAAAGCTTTCTGCTTGGCAGGTTCACAAGCGCAGCTGAGACCAAAAGGCCACCTGGTAATGAGGAACCCACAGCCTGCTCAAGAATAGCAAATTTTTCAGAATGAGCCATGGGAAGGTTCACCACACCTTCTACAACAATGGTTTGGTTGGCTGGAACCACTTCCGGGTTAACTCCCTGCAGCTTCACCGAGCCTAGGTTCTCGCTGCTGAAAGCTTTCTGACGCATCTCCAAAACCTTAAGAACAGCCTTATAGCCAACAGGCAAAGGGTCAAACACTGAAAGGTTTGGGTCAGCATTTACACTAGAATAAAGAGTGTCAAGCGCATTGGTGCCCACTAGCACCTGTTGTGTCGATCCAGAGCGCAGGTGGGGAATGACCAAAGCCAATGTGTCAACCTCCACATCCGACCCTACAAAGTCTCTAGAAAAGGTGATTAAAAACTCCACATATCCCAGATAAGGTACTGATTGGCCGTTGGCACCTTCTACATCCAAAAGGTTGTGTAGTGGATGTATAGTTAGCTCGGAGAGATGTTGTTCATAGAAAGACTGAGGTATGGTAGTTACCTGGGATCCTGTATCCAGAAGGCAATTTATGTCTTTCCCTGCGATGGTGACAATAGCTGTAGTTTTTGTACCTATTAGACCACTGGGAAGTTTCACTGAGTGTTTTCTTATTGAAGGCCTCTTTGAGACAGACTCCTTGGAAAAAGGCAGTGTCTTTGCCTTGGAGCTGAAATGATCAGATTCTACCCCTATGTGCTCCCCCACAGGAGTAGGTTTCAGTTTAAAGACTGTCTTTTCTCTTGTGCCTTAGAGCGATCCCAGCTAGCTTGTCTTTCTCTCAGCTGCTTCCTTTTAGTAGCAACCAGGGTGGGATTTGGTTAATTTTCACAAGCGGATATGATGTGACCATCCCCCCCGCACTGGAAACAGTATCCAGGTCGGGGCCTGCCATCAGATTTGGCAGATGAGCTCAGGTCCTTTGCCCTTTTCCTTGTCAACGGCCTGGCTCCGACTGTGGCACTAGCCACAAGAGACTTTTTTTGTTTGGGGTTAGAACTTTCTGCTTTTAAGCAGCTTAGCTGAGCACTTAAATCAGCTAGTTGCTTTTTCAGTACATCAATTTCAGATTCAGCCACATGTGCAGTCTGAGCACGTGAAACTGTCCGTGGCTTGACACTGCAGGGCACAGGTTTGGCTGCATCTAAGTGCTGTTTCATACGACTGACCTTAGTGGCCTGTCTGTCCTCTACTGTTCTCAGCAGTAGTAAAAGCTTTGCAAATGTAGGAGGATTTTCTTTCTGCTGCTCCAACTGGAGGTTGGTGATTAAGCTATCATCCCAACAACCACGGCAGAATTGTTTAAGAAGCTGTCTATCAAAATCTGATGCGGAGACACATGAAGTCGATGCAAGAAAACCGATGGGTTTTCCCCATCATTTTGCAGCGTATTCATGAACCGGGCAAAAAGCTCATCGCCGTCCTCAACAGTGCCATAAGCCGAATCAAGCAGTGCAAGATAAGCAGATGGTGGAGCTTGAGAACCCAAGTGTGTGACGATTTCAGCCGCTGGTGGAAGCAAACTGTTTAAAATGCGATGCGTGCGATGAACATCAGACATAGATGGGTCGTTAAGCACAACATCTACACTAGTGCGCCATGTGTCAAAGTCAGCTTCATTGCTCGGCCGGGGACTCCTTCCGGAGAAAGCCCGAAGTCTACATGACACATTGGAGTGCAGTGAATTATCGGCACTGTGTACAACATGCTCCACCACTACACGCTGAACACTGGGTGGGTTAAGGTCAAAAGAAACCTTTGGCTTTTCATCCCCCACTGGCAGTGAGGTAAGATTGGTCAGGTTTTTATTAAGGGTCAAATGTGACTGCAAAGCCCCGTCAAGCTGGGGTTCAGGAGAACTGGAATCGACACCGGATGGTGTGACCTCCGCCAAAGGAGCAACCTGTGACAACCGGTCGGACGATGATGACAGTGGTGGACCGGCAGCCGGGACTCCACTACCTGGTTGGGAAGACGCATTAGTCGATGCAAGATTTGCTAACTCCTCTTTCAATAATTTCTCCAAAGAGTTACCACTTAACTTGGCAATTTCATGAAGTTCTCTCAAATATGCTTTAGTTGCACTGCTACGTGCATCAGCAACATACTCACTGGCCAAACTCTTAATGCTGTAAACAGTTTCAGCAAGAGTCGGGCTTGCAAACTGTAGAGGAAGAATTGGCTCTAGAGTTTGCATGGGTGTACCATGTGCAAACTCCACTATCATCTGTGTGTGATAACTTGAAGTTGGGTCATCAATACGAAGAAAGCGGCCGATTGAGCCATACTTTGCTAGGTACGTGGACACCTCATTGTCTGCTTCAGTTGCAGTCAGCCCACTGAATATTACAGAGTTAGGCACTTTGACTGACTCTCGCACCACGATATCCATACTAACGGAAGTGAATTCCCTAAGAACGATTACACAAGGCAGAATTAAAGTAATTTGAACACCCTCAGAGGCGCTCCTGGCTGGCTCGCCAAATAATTATATGTAACCTACATGCGATGGACCCACCCACTCTACTGGAAAGTAGCAAGGTGGCGCATAAGAGTTTAACTCTACAGGCCAGTGGGTTCGCTGCTGGAGTGCCCAGGGGGTTCAAATGAGACTCGGGAACGACAGCTAGAATTTTAGAACTGCCGGCTTTAGTAAAGACTTACACAGTGTACATGAAATGAAAATATTATACAGTGAACATACAAGACAGACAAAATAACAATTAATAGTAAACCACTAACCCTTGGCCAAGGTATAAGAATTGTCTAGGTGCACCTTTAATCTACAATTTCCTGTCTGATATTGTCTCCAGTCCAGAAAGGTTCAGTTCGCATTGACCACAGTGGAGGTGTGGTCCTCAAAAGTGAAATCAAGTTTCTTACGGCAGGACTCAATAGAACAGCCTCTCACAAACACAAACCCTACCACACCAGGAGGGTAGCAGGTGTCAGTGGTATTTTCCAGGTGTCTCTAGTTCTGCTGGGTAGGCTCGCCATCGACCAACGATCTGCTCCA